>PVIH01003886.1:0-150849 GCA_004025045.1 Sigmodon hispidus
GTACCCATGCCACAGTGTACATGTGGAGGGGTGTGTGTGTGTGTGTGTGTGTGTGTGTGTGAGTACCCATGCCACAGTGTACATGTGGAGGTCAGCGGAGACTAGGTGGAGTCAGTTCTTTCCTTTTACCATGTGAGTCCCAAGGATTGAACTTAAATCTTCACACTTGTGGGCAAACGCCTTTACTCACTGACCCATTTCACTCATTTCTCTGGGTATTTCTTTATCTGATCAAGTTGACAATCAAAATTAACCACCACAGAATGGAATGTCTCTAAGTACTAATATGCATTTTCAGTAACCACAATCCACTGTAGGTCACAGAGACGATAATCTCTCTCCCAAAAGGGAAAGGCCCTGGTAATAAAAGCAGAAAGCACAGTGAACAATAAATATGAGCATCCCAAACTTGGACCAGAACAGTCAAACTGCATCAGAACCAATGGAGCTCTCCTAGAAAACTTGGAAAAGTGTTTCAATAATTCCTACTGTGGAGGAATTTGAGGTTATAGAGTCTATAATTAAATAATCCCATTAAACAAGTATGTTGGAATGTATGTTTTTAACAAGTAAACTTAATTGTCTTATTGCAAACAAATGTTTGGCTCATAGAATGGACAAAGCAGATAGGCAGCAGGCCTCAAAATAGGCCATATTAACTACATTTAGTCTTGTTTCATTTCCCACTGTCACTCTGCCATATTGTGGTTTGACTTCCTCTAAATGCCTATGATTATCTATTAGCTTTCCAAAGCCTTAAACTTAGCCAGGCACAGTAGTGCACACCTAAAATCCTAAAGCTTTTGATGCAAGGTTAGGAGGATTTACACAAGTTTAAAAGCAGTCTGATCTACATGGTAAGTTGTAGACCAGCTAGGGCTACATAGACAGACCTGGTCTCAATAAAACAAAACAAAAAACAAACAAAAAAAGAAGCTCCAGGTTGCATAGTAGTCATGCTTTGCTAAGACAGACATTCTGAAGAGATGTCTCTCACATGTGCTAATTTTCTGGCCACAAAGCAATAAGGACTTACTAGCTTTCCTCTGTCTTATGAGAATGTGTATAATATCCCAAAACTGGTTTTGGCTCTGAAAAATGGCAGTGTTGTGAGGTGTATACTTGCACCCTAAAAGGAGAAACTCTTAGTGCATAGGAACAACTTTCTCCCTACCCTTCAGAGCTAATGTCAATATTAATAAAATATCAAAAGCAGCCAGAAGAATGCTTCCCAGGCAGGAAGTAGGAGAAGGCTGCATGAGAGTGAGAAAGTAATGGCAACCTCAACTCGAGGGTTCCATTATGAAAAGTTTATGTTGGCTAAGAAAAGGCAGAGATAACATGAGATTCGTCCAGAGACACATGACACCTGGAGGGTGTGGTTGGCAGGGACAAGGCCCTTCTTCTCTGCCCTCTCCTAGTTCTGTGTGCCCCTGTCATAGCCAGGCCGTCTTGTATAGTATCTTCTTCCCAGAGCATGTACTCTGCTTGGCAAACGTGGGGAACAGTATGCTCACTACAGTCCAAGAAGTAACTATGGGAGAATTCTACTCCTGACCTCACTGGACCCTACTTATGTGGATAGAAAAACACCACCAACCTGAGACCCAACTCTGAACTGTGAATGTCCCATGCTGAGGAGGGAGCCTCCAGCTAAGTTCTAAGCTGTAGACCTCTTGCACAAACACAAAATACTGGCCAGTTCTCTGATGGAGCATCTTTCCTTAGCCCTTGTCTGCAAATGATTTATGAAGAAGAAACAGGTGGGAAATGAAAGTGAACCAACTTCGCATCCATGTGACAAAGGAGGGCATCTTTCCATTGTGAGCCCTTTACATACTCTGGGGGAATGTGTCTGTGTTTCTGTGCCCACTCCCATTGAGAATTACTACTGAAGAGACTTTGTTCCTGGCAGGATTAAACCTATCCCTGAACTGTGTTGAATCAGCACTACTGGAGCCAGAATCATAGATCAAGAGAATCTTCCCTCAACATCACATCAGCTGAAATCTGCGCCAAAGGAAAAATGCTAGAGTTCTAACAGAAAGGCTGTGACTAACTAAAAATCTCAATGCTGTCCAAGATCAGGAGCAGCTGCACAGCTCTGAGGAAACCTAAGGGCTGGTAGATAAAGCTGTGAGACACAGAACAATGAGCGGACGGTAGAGTCATCAACACAGTGTTTGGGCTGTGTCCAAGAGTCAAGATGTGATGGTCACAGCAAGGAAAGGAGGGGAGAGACAATGGCAAGGGCTGTGGGCTGGAGCAGGAGACAGAGATAGCCCAGGACCAAAAGACAGATAACCCAGGACCAAAAGAAGCTACTGTTTGATAGCTACAAGTGTTCAGCAGCATAACAGTAATGAGGTTCTGCGGGTAGCACTTCTGTCCCCATGGCAATTTGTTGTCTGGAATACCTCTGTTCATGGAGGTGACTGTCCTTAGTGATATATGTATTCTGAAGGGCCAATGTTTAAAGCATAATATTTAAAATTTCCCTATTTTGTATTTAATTCCATATTTACAGATCTCTGCAGGTTGGCATGGAAACTGCACTGGCTACTCCATCTTTACATCAATATCCTCCAGTGAACAAAGGCAAAAACCAAACCCATGTATTAGCTTCTGCTTTTCTTCTCCCCCTGTGCCCAATACCCTCCCTGCTCTCCGTTTTCTCTTTAACTTTGCGCAATGGGAAGGAAAGACAAGGCAAATGCCTATCTAGTGCATTCCCATGGGCAAGGCAACAGCTTGAACTTGAAGGATGATGACCAGATGTATCAAAAGAGCGGCAGGATTCAGGGTGACTTGAGTCTGTGTTTTGCATTGTAATATAACAATAGTAAAAACAAGCACAGCATTAGGTTTCTGGTGTGGGACTGTCTTTCTGTAGGCTGTGAATATCATTCTTTAAATAAAGGAATTGTTTTGGCCCATGTCAGGCACCAGAGCAGTAGGCAAGAAATCAGAGCATAGATAGGAGAAGGAAGGTGGAATCAGACAGAGAAACACGATTCAGCCCCCCAGGAAGAAACATGAAACAAAATAGGTGAGCCACGGGCCATGTGACGAGACAGAATAATAGAGATGGGTTGAATTAAGATGAAAGAGCTAGCTAGCAATGTGCCTGAGACATAGGTCAAGCAGAAGGAAATTAAAATCTGAGTCATTTTAAGGGGGGGGAGGCTAAGTGGCAGGCAGGTCTGAACTGTGGAACTAGGCTAGCCAGGACCCCCTACTACAGGCTTCATGTCTCAATTTTAATTCATATTCCTTTCCACGAGGCACACTGAAGTTAGATCAGCTTTGCCCCCAAGTCCTTTTATATCTTATCAGCCTACACAGGATCTGAACCCATTGCTCCTGGACTCCTGCGGTGTCTTAGAACACACTTCACAGGAGGAATTAAATGTAGGTCTCCTTAAGTCACTCCCAAAGCAGAAACTAGGACTCATTTTACTTTCAAATCTCCAAAAGGATCACAGCTTTGGTCAGAAAATGCATAGAGAATGTGTGAGATTTGATCCTGTGGTAACAGGTGTTTGGGCAAGATTTCTGCCATGTATTTTAGCCTCTGACTTGGACTGTAGCCCTAAATATCACCAGTGGCTTCTCTTATAGAATTCATTGTATAAATGAGTGAATTGCACACACATGGAGAGACCAGCCCTCTCCTTTCCTTCTACTCCTTCATGAAATTACCAAGCTGACATTTCAGGACTACTTGTAACTTATTCACATCATAAAAAAAAATGTGTTTACTAGAAAGTGAAGCCTCATTACTAATCATCATTGAAATAAAGTAGGGAAGCTGAAAAATGTCTTGATGGTTTTGGACTGCAAAAGACCCGGGATCAGTTCCTTGCACCCATGTGGTGGTTCACAGTCATCATAACATTAATTCCAGATGATCCAATGCCTTCTTCTAACCTCCATGGGCACCAACCAAGAAGGTTGTGTACATATATAGTCAAAACCAAAACATTTATACACATAAAATAAATCTTAAAAAAGTAATTTTAAAGGGACTTGTTAAAATAAAATAAAGCAAAGGGGATCCAGGTATGGTAGTATATGCTTGTAATTTCATCATGTAGAAGACAAAGACAACAGAATCATAAGTTAGAGTTCAACCTTGACTACCTTGTTGTATATCAAGATACTCAATGCACAGAGAAAGAGACAATGTCCCAGCTGCAGATGCAGCTCAGTGGTAGAATGTTTGCCTAGTATGAAGTCCTGTGTTTAATCCCCAAACCTCATGAAACTGGATTTAGTGGTCCATGTCTGTTTGCCCAGCACTTGAGAGATGGAGTTCACAGTCATTCACAGCTATGTAGCAAATGTAATGACAGTCTTGGGGGGGGGCATACACTCATATCAATGCTTAAAACTACAACCTACAACCATGCCATGGAAAGAATCTTAGAAACATCTTAATTAATGTTGTTTCTTAAAAATGATAACACACCAGCTCATGTTTGCTTTGCTGTTGAAATGCAACTATCTGAATATTTGGAGGGGAGCATGAAAATGCTATATGTTTTACTTGACTGCTAACATTAACTTGAAATAGCAAATTCTAAATCAACAACAACAAATCATATCTAACGATACAAAGTTAGGATATGATGATATGATGAGACAAGACAGTCACTGGGCAGATTAGTAGTTGACTAGATATGGTCCACACAACAGCCACTTAGCGTTCTGTAGACTTACAGTCAGAAGTGATTAGGTTCTATGGTTTGACATTATCATCTTTTAAGAATCTAGGAAAAAAATTTCAGGAATGCACCTGATAGCCAATAAATTTAAAACGTGGTTTCTTACAGAAAGTTTAACCAATAGTTTCAAGGAATTACTCTACCTCATATTCCTTTACCCAATCCCGAAATGCCAAGATGTATAACACCCTGCTTGTGTATTTCTTTCTTTAAAAATCCTCTCATCCCTGAGCTTGGGATTGAATTCCCTCTGCTGCTTCAGAACATTGGGTTTCAGCTTAGGTTCAAACCTTTCCAAAAGAATAAACTGACCCTTGTGTGTTTGCATTAGAATCCAGTTCCCTGGTGGTCTTTGGGGGTCTCTCGACAGATGCAACTGAACCTATGGAGCTGTAAAGTATAATGTGTTCACAGGAAGAATGATAATATTGTTTCTGTGAGAAGAATATGTGAAAGACTGGATAGATGAGTTAGAGTGTGAGGAACAGAATGGCTCTCTACTCACTTTGCCTACCCCATCCTCCTGCCCCGCAAGGGATCTCCACTTTCAACAATCTCCTAGCTTCAGATGCAGGGCTCTGTCCTGCTTTGGGACCCATAATTCTTCCTTTCACTCATATTTCAATGTCCTAGCCTGGGGAAGGTTCAGAACCACTGCTCAGGATCCTGTGAAGACTTCAACACCCCTCTTTTCTGTTGCTTTAGGCCTGGATCTCTCACAGTTAATTGATTGGTGACTCTGCCTAGTCCTGAGCACTGGTCAAATGGGACCATTGTTCTTAAGGGAAAAGAAAGGGCAAGTGATGTTCTGCAAGACAAAAGGAAACACACCCAAGCACTCTGACTCAGCTTCTTCTGACACTTCATAAATCAAGAAGGGATAAACCAGTTCTGCACCTTAAAATTCAGTCCTTTAACTCTTACCATTCACATAAAGGTGATTAGCAGACCTCTCTTAGGATATTAATTCTCCCAGTACCTCACATCAAAAGGTAGTGTTCTACTCCTTCAATTGGACTGGCTGGATGTTGGGCCCCTATCTGCTACCCCTTACCTACCCACTCTCAGAATGATGCCACATGAAGAGGGCTGAAGGATAGCCTCAGGGAAGATAAGAAGCCACACAGAGGGCCTGGAGCAATGGCTCAATGGTAGAGTACTGACTGTTCTTCCAGAGGACCTGAGTTTGATTCCCATCATCCACATGGCAGCTAACAACTGTCTGTAATTCCAAGATCTGACACCCTTACTGTTATACATGCAGACAAAATACCAATTCACATAAAAGATAAAAATAAATATTTTTTTAAAAGAAGAAGCCACACAGATAGAGCAACCCCAAATACAAAGAAGGTGGTTCATGTCGGCCTATCTGACATGGTGGCTTTTGGGGAACCTGCCTCTCAAGGTATCTGTCATAGAAAGTCATCCTAGTACATACTTTATTGATTTACCTAACGTAACACCAAAAGTCACATGGTGCCGCTTCATACATTACATTCTTGAAAAGTGAGTGACTAAGGCCCATTCAACTTTCACAGAGAAGGGAACTAAACTGCACCATGTGATGAGGTGACTATGTGAAAGAACTTACAGGTGTATTTTGAACAGATCATTGCCACTCCAGCTCCCATGGAAAGTGAGCAAGAGTTTGAGACACTTTCAGTGTACCAGATTTCAAATACTATGAAACTATTCCTATGCACTTATCCCTAACTGACCTTGCTTTAGATGCAAACAACAATATGGAAGATGGCTAGGAAATAGTACTTAGAATTTCCTAGATATGAATAAAAAGAATTTGTGAGAATTAATGTCCATTTTTCCAAATGAGAAGATTTAACTTCTGTAGAACTTTTCGAGCAATGGTGAAATTTCCTAACTGGTGTCAAATTATCATCTTCTCCCCTAGAAGTGGTTTGTGGAAAAACATCTATACTTCTGGGGTGTACTTCTGATTTTTGTGTGTCAATTTGACACAAACTGGAGCCATGAGAGAGAGGAAGGAGCCTCAGTTGAGGAAAGGCCTCCATGAGATCCAGCTGTAAGGTACTTTCTCAATTAGAGACCAATGAGGAAGGGCTCAGTCCATGGTGGGTGATGCCATCCCTGGGCTGGTGGTCCTGGGTTCTATAAGAAAGCAGGATGGGGAGGGGGAAGGGACCTTGAATAAGGATATACAAGGTTAGAAAGTGTGACTTCTTTGTTCATAATAATAATAAGAAGAAAGAACGAAAGAAAGAAAAAAAAAGAAAGCAGGATGAGTAAGCATGCTAAGCAGGCCAGTAAACAGCATCCCTCCATGGCCTCTGCATCAGCTCCTGCCTCCAGAATCCTGCCCTGTTTGAGTTTCTGTTCTGACTTCCTCCAATGATTATGATCTGGAAGTGCAAGCCAAATAAAACCTTTTATCTCCAACTTGAGTTTTTTTGGTCATAGTGTTTTATCAAAGCAATTGAAACCCTAAGACCAGGGGTCTCTTTGACCACCAGGACCAGCAGAGTCTGTTGGGAGGGTGGGGCTAGATGGCAGTTCTGCTCAACAGGACTTAGTAGTCGGTATTGGTTCAAACCTTGGGAGACTTTAGGCCCTATTTAAACAAAGCACAATTTAGTGAAAATTTTTCTGGTGACAAGTAACTCAATCCAGTAAGCACAAAAAAGCTTAAGAGGTGACTAACGTCAAAACTCCTTGTGAAGTGCATGTGACATCTTCTATAAAGATGTGGTCTATGGATTGACAAGCTCATGATAAAGGTCTGGGGGAAGATCCATTGTGGTCTCAGCTATACATATAGCACAAAGGTAACTAGGCTATGAAACATGTCTGCTCCCAGGATTCTGGGTGGAAAACAGGTTAGACATCTCTCTCTTTGAAGAGACAACAACCCTGTGTGTCTAACATTCCTAGTTCCCCTAGTGCTGATCTGTGAGCACAAGGACCTCTCTGCCTCCCACATATACTCTCTTTTCTTCATGAACAAGTCATTCAACCATCAGAACATCTGTATTATCTAGATGGAGCCCTTAACCATGAGAGGACCTTGTGTTCTGATTAGTAGGGACATAAATGATAAAGGAATTGAAGGTATAGGTTCTGAGCATATATTAGGGCAAAGTTTATATATGTGTGGTACTATCTAAAATTATCTCTTGTTTTCACTGTAGGGGGTTACTGTAGATTTTCTGCCCACTTGCTAATAAGAATATGGAGAAAGAGAGAGAGAGAGATGTTAGAGCTTGTGTTCAAAATAACTATCTGTTGCTATTGGTAACACAGTCTCAGTGAACTGAACTGTAGGAAGCCATGGTCCTTTTTGACTTTCAGATGGGTAAAGGTTTTTAGAAAAGGGACTTGGTTTATTTTTGGTTTTTATAGTTCGCATATTTCTTAGAAGGTCAGTAGGCCTTGGGAAGGTTTACAGACTATATTTAGATTATTAAAATTATGTTTAAAACAAAAATGTTGGAGAGCTAGCCAAAAGTTAAACCTTAAAAACTGAATTGGAAGCTAAGTAACATATCAGCTGTTGACGCAGCCTGTCAGCGGGTGGGTGCTCTACTCACAGAGGCCATTGCTCCTACTCTGTAGACCTTTCTAGACCTCTCGGATGTGTTGGCTTTTGCTTTCTGTCTTCACTCTACGCTCACCCTTTGGACTTGAAGGACTTAGACTAGCCTAGTATCTACATTCTCTTTTTTTTTCACATTTGCAAATAACACCATATTTGACCCAAACCAATCTGAACCAAAAAGAAATCCAACAGCTTGTTTCCTGGGAAGTTCAGAAGTTCAAGCATGAATATTCAGCTGATTTCTGGGGCTGATTTTCTAAGCATCCTATGAGTCAGCTTTTGTGTTGATTCCCTTCTCTGGTGTCCTTTGTCTTTCTCTCCAGCCCTAAAATAGTGCTACCTGCCCTGGAAACATCTTCCCGGTGACAAGGAATATTGGGTGTCTGGGGACAATGGAGGCTTTTTCCACTTAAAGAGCTAGGATCCTGAGGGAAAAAATGGGAGGCTACTGAAGTCAGTGGCATTAGGTTCTTGTCTTACAAATTTGAAGAACAATTCACACACCACAGAGGGTGAGTTTTAGAGAGAGGTTTATTGCAGATTCTTAAGCAAGGTAGGGGGTGGGAAGGTGGGTAAGAAAGTTTACAGAGCAGGAGGGGTCAGTCAGACCTGTGAATATTTACCTTAATTAAAGGAATTATGGAAGAAACTGGCTGAAGTCTGAGAGGAGGTGAGCTGGTTTCTCCAGGCATCTTCCCTCCATCTCTGTCAAACTTCTAGGCAGAGGTACTCAGTTAACAGATAAGGAAACAAGAACCAGAGCGCTCTTCTGTCATAGCTGTCCTACAGCAAGGATGCTGGCAGAACTGTCACTTTGGGGCTCCTGCCCTCCCTGTCCTCACCCCTGGTGAATTTGTATCTAGAGAACACAGTGAACATTTCTTATTTAAAACTCTTAAGAAATGGCTAAAAGTTCACAGCGATTCCACTGGTATAGGTCCCTATTCTACTCTTGTACCAACAGAATGTGCTGTGACAATTGGTTAATCCTTAATCTAGCTTCCACCTCCAGAGAAAGAACCCAATCTAGGCCATACGTGATAAAACAGGAAAGAAATGGATCCCAAAGGAGAACAGAGGCTCTTGACAGATAAAGGATTGGATACAAGGGAGCAAGGAGCAAAAGGCTTGGGCCATTAGCTCTTTCTCTGCCCAGATGGTACTCAGTATCCCAGCCCCAATGAGCTCTGCATAACCCTCTACCATGCCCTTTCTTCTTTGTGTTGGCTGAGAGTGACATCTGCTCAATGGGTTCTGGACCCACATGTCATGAAAGAATATAAGAGCTCTTCCTTGAAGACATATATAGGTCACATACCCTAGGTCACCAGATTATATTCAACAGAGCATTGTGGCAAGACTAGGGACCTACAAAAATTAGTATTATGGTTCACAAATGTATTGACCATGTAAACTGAAACACAGATGATTTTAAAAGTCTATCTCAATGTAGAAAGAACTATGATGGTGGTGGGGACAGGAATATGCCACCCCAAAATAGGCTCCTCAGCATATGGACTATTTTGTACTAAAAGCAATTGAGGAATGGCAGACCCAGGAAAAACTCTGAAAATAGAATGCAAGTTTCCCTTTTTAAGGACATCTACACTTAGAAAAGCAATTTCCATATGTAAAGGTGGCACACTCTCCTGTACCAAGAGAAAAGGGTAAGGGCTGTAACTTGCCACCAGAGAGCACCAAGTTAAATCTGCAAACTGCATTTTAATAGGATGCCTTACTCATCATCTAAGCCTTGGTCATCTTCTCATAATTACTCTTCCCCACAAAGATTAAAATCCTCTTTTCTTCGCCATGCCTAAAATGGCACATAAATGTCCAATTCTGGCTGCTTTCCTGAGCCACATCTTTCTCTGTGAGCAAAAACGTAGATGTACATAATGAAGCTGATTTTGTTTTTCCTTGTTCATCTGTCTTGTATTGGTTTTACTCACAGTCCCAAAGAAGATAGAGAGAAAATGGTTTTTCCTCTCCTACAATAGAATGTCTGCCTCAGACCTGTAGTGCTAAGAAACACTTCAGAGAATGGCAAATCAACTTTGGGGGTGCTGTAAGCTCTGTTATTTCTAAAGTATTAAGGTTCTTATCTTCTAAACAATTAATCCCTCTGAAACTATTTCATTTCAACCCAAAGAGAGGCCAGCTTCATAAATATGAATCACTGTGAGCTAAACTGTCAAGGGAAAGAAATGGATTTCCTTTGGGATGTGGGGTCATATAGGACAGAGCTAAAGGGAGGCAAAGCAAATACACCCTTGGGACTTGCATTGTTTTTATCAAGAGCCATTAGGATCCAGAACTGGGTAAATGACATTAAAAAATGACACAAAATGAAGTTATTGGCCTCAAACTGTCATCTAGGAAAAAACAGACCCACGAGCAATATACACAGGAGCACACGTGTTAACAAGTGTCCCCAAGGGTGGCGGAGGCCCTGACTGAGAGCCACTCACACGCTTCCATTCAGCCCTCTCACCTGGAGAACAGAGAAGTCCAGGCTCCGCAGTGGTCGGTCCCTAATTGGCATCTTCTTCTTGGTGACTTCTTCCTTGTCTCTCTTCCTGTTAAAACTTGGCTCTTTCCTGCTGCTGCAGGGGCCTGTGAACTGAAGGGAGGCTCACTGAATAATTTAAAGACAGCTTCTCACTTCCAGAAACAACACTCCTGGTTACCTAAGATAATGAGGCTACCTGAGCATTTGCACGTGTGTTCCAGACAGGCATTCATTTTGGTGACACTGTTAGGTTGCTGCTTGGCAAGATTAGAGGCCGTTAGTGCTGGACCCCTCCTTCATAATCAACAGCTTGTAAAACTAAGACTAGAACTACAGTACCAGAACCACAAGAACTATCAGCTCAAGGAATGGACCAAACCATCCTCCTGGCCCTAGCAGGATATGAGCCATTCTAAACTGCTATGTGATGGGCATTGGTTGATAACTATCTAAACCTGATTCTAGGAGTCCTTAACCCTATAAGATTACTATCAAGATGCTTTGTGATAAAACACAAGGACATACCTTATCCTCTCATATAAGAGTCAATCCAAATGGGCCTGTCAATCACCTGTCCAGGAAAATGCTCCTCTGCAAAACAGTCTGCTACACTATTTAGACATTACATGAAACTAATGTAGAATGTAATTCGACAGGATGATCCATCTGGCCATTTGTACCCCTTAAGCGTATTTCTCTTTGTTTTCTTTGCTCCATGATAAACTGTATGTATCTTCTACATTATGCTTGTGTGTATTTTTTTGGTTCTGGGTTTTTTTTCTGATTTTTTTTATTTCAGAGAGACTACAAGGTCTAGGGAGTTTACAGTGAGATCCTGGTGATGCTGTAAACCAAAATAGCCAGGAGTCAGCAACAACCATAAGCACCCAGAGAATTCCAACATCACTAGGAATTGAGGAATGATGCTATATATGAAAGAACTAGCTGGATTTGTTGGTGTACAACCAGGCAAAGGGAAAGCATAGCAGTGCTCTTTGTTAAGACAGCATATATATCCAGGAGCAGTTACACACCCTAACACAGATCTGTGCAAGCTTTATCTTCTTCCTTCTGGTTACTGCTCCCAGCCCCTGAGAGACATTTCACAAACACCTTCTCCAGGGAACAAACACAAATCACAAATACATTAGAGTCCTACTTAGAAATAGAAGTAAGAAACAAAACATGGAATGATCTAGAAGCCCTATCCAGCATGGTTTGTTTATCCAAGTCCCCACAAGAATGGGTTTGAACCATTCCTCAAGTTATGAACCCTTGAGATTTGTGGGTGACTGTTGAAATGTGCAGACTGAGTCAGGGCTAAATGTAAAACCCAAGATAAACACAGAAGACTAGAAACAAATTTGAGCAACATGGTTCCCCTTTTACCTGCACCATGAAAGTTGCTTTTATTAATTGAAATAAGCTCCTGAATTAATTTAAGTAAACCCCTATTGGTTAACTCCTGTCCTGGCATGGAACCCAGCTGCATTAAGCCCATCCAGGCCAGGGCTCAGACATGTTGAGGCATGTTGCAAGGACTTATAACCATGTGAGAGACTCACCGGGAATTTTCTTAGATGAGAAATAGAAGGAAAGAATTCCTGCTCAAGAAAGCTGTAGAACAAGCAAGCCTATACCAGGACAGTGGTCCAGAGTAGGAGGGGCAGAAGGGTTCAGAGAGTGAGAAGGCCTCTCAGAGGCTCATGGAGTTTCAAATTCCTGTTTTTGAAACTTCCAGAATATTACAGTAAAGGTATATTAGCACCAGGTTATAAAAGCAGGCATATTTTACACATTTTCATTTAGCATATTAACATATTTTGTTTTTAACACCAAAATTTAAAAAAACACATTGCAAAAAGTTGGTGTTATTCACAAGATATTAATGGATTTTGCAAACATTACAAATTCATACTTCAGTGTAGGTGATGTGATCCATCAGGCTCCTCCTAAAAAGATCGTGTGGGGAATGCTGTCTTCCTTCAGTTCTACTGACATCTCTCTGAGATACTGCTCATGACCCCCTCTAGAGTCATCTTTTTGATCCACTCTCACCATCCCAGCCTGAGTATTATGTCAACTGGCTACAGGAAAAGAACAGGGAAGAAGTGTAGACAGTCACTGAGATGCTGAGCATGCAGACCTGGCGTTCAGCAACATCTTCAGCAACTTTGGTGACTGTGGCAACCACAAGCATCAGCACAGACATTGACATCTTGATAAAGTATTAGCAACTTTGGCAAAGCCTTGACCATCACAGAGGCTGCCTTTGCGGGGCACCAGCACTGGGTGCACCTCTATAGACAGTGGAGCATTCACTCTCGCTGTTATGACAGCCAGGGAGAGTCAGATAGCCAGGAGATATAGGAGTATTTTCTTTTCCATCAACTCAACTTCCCTGCCCTCTCCCTTGGGTGGCTAGGCTTCCCTCAGAGACCTACACTGTTTCTCCATGGCTAGTTTATTTTATAGAACTGACCACTTCAAGAACCACCAAGGACCACTGAGTAGGTGAGTCCTTTAAATTCTCCAGTTTAATACTAAGAAGCCTAGCTAGGGGCTGGGGAAAAGGAAGAACATGTACCACTCTTGTAGGGACCTATGTGTGATTCTTAGCATCCATGTCTGGTGACTTGTATTCATCTGTAACTCTAGTTTTTTGGCCTCGGTGGGCACTGGCACTTACTTGTTCAAACCCCCACACTGACAGATATACATACATACGGTTAAAAATAAGCATTTAAAAGAGAAGAATGCCACTTATCCAACAATACAAGGTACATTCTCTCATAAAGCTTCATTAAAAATTCTTATGAGTTGTAACTTTGCTTAAGATACCAGCTCTTTCTTTTATTCCTTTAGAGATGGTTCAGTGGTTAAGAACACTGACTGTTCCTCTGGAGGACCTGAGTTCAATTCCCAGCATCCACATGGCAACTAACAACTGTCTGTAATTCCAAAATCTGACACCCTCACACAGTTATACATGCAGACAAAACACCAATTCGCATAAAATAAAAATAAATATTTATTTATTTTATTTAGCTCAAAACTTGGGGAAAAGAAGTGCTATTTAATGTCTCATCATCATCATCATCATCATCATCATCATCATCATCATCAGTTGCTATCTCTCCAGGGTCTGGTTATGTTATTTGGTCCTAGAAGATGGTTAGAAATATATTTAATGTGAGCTGGTGAGATGGACTAGCAGGCAGAGGTATAATGCACTGCTTGGGAGGTGAGGTCAGAACCAAAGGATGATACAAAGGAAGCCATGCACGGTCAAACCTGACAAGCTGAGGTCAATCCCTGGAAAATACATGCTGGGGAAAGAGAACTGACTTCCCCAAGTTGAACTTTGGCCTCTACACATGTACTCACACACATATCCATAAAAAGCAAACAAACAAAATTAGTTAATTAAAACATATTTAAAATAATGAATGAGGAGATATAAAATAGTTGTCCCTAGGTAATACTGGAAAAGTCTGTTAGGAATTTGGGTTGGGTATAAAACCAATAAGGTATTAAAAAAAATAAAAAAGATTGATGACTGTTAACAGTGACTCAGATTTTAGCTGAAGGTTGGTATACCTCATTCATTTATTAATTTGTGCTTTTAAGAAACATCTTTTGTTCATCTAACATGAAATCACTGTATAGAAACCATGCCTGTGTTTAATCAGTTCACACTCTATCTGGGCAAGCAGCCTCAGTGTGAATATCAGAAATTCAGTATGACATGATTTACTAACAATGAAAGCCAGTTACTGCAGCAGTTTAAGGAGGTGAAAATTAATTCTGCTAGTCAAGAAAAGTTTCAGAAAACTGAAGACACACACAAACAAAAAAAGTAGTGCTCAGGACACAGGCAAGCATGTGTCCCACAGGTCTGGAAGCCAGTGGGTTATTATGAGTCACCCCTACGTGACTCACCCAGCAAGCATTAGCTGAGGGTCTACCATGTGCAAAGACCTTCCCAAGTTCTTTATGTGATTGATAAAAGTATGACAGAAAAAGAGTGAGCTACCTATAGGCAGATAGGGAAGTGCACCTTAGAGCACCACTGGCTGTCATTTCAGGACTGAGCACCCTCCAAGACTCAACATTTGGAGACGTCTCCTTCCTGTGGGGAGGGGGAGGGATTTGATCTTTGACCCAAACTTAAACCCATAATTCTCAACACTGAACAAAGAAGATGAAGTCCAGAATAGTCTCACATTAACATCCTGTATCAATGACGACAGAGAATGAAATCACAAGGCCATTTCTGCTCTGGGAGTCACAGTGTCAACAGCAGTGACAGCCTCAAGCTACAAAGTATTCAACAGAAGAAATATTCATCAACATGGTCCTGTATTAAGTACTTTTCTGGTTGCTATGGTAAAATATCCTGACGAAAGAAATTTAAGAGAGAAATGATTGAATTTGGCTCAAGTTTCATGAATACAATCCAGCACAGTGGGGAGTTCCTTGTGACAGGCAATGGGGGCAGATGGTCACATTGCTGTGACAACAATGAATACTTACCCTTAGCTTATTTCCTCCTGTTAATTCAGACAAAGACCCAAGCCAAGAGAATGGTGTTGCCTACTCCTCGGGTGGGTCTTCTACCTTGATCAACTTAAAATAATCCCTCACAGACATGGATAGGCAGGGCCAGATTATGAAGAGAGAAAGTTTACACCCAGTCAGAAAGAGCAGAAATGGGTGTAGTTGCTAATGACCCAAGGGCTGGGTGAAAGGGACCTGCCTCCTACCTGTGGTCCTGATGCTTCTATAAGTTCTATACAGACTTGCCCTTTTGCTTAAGTTATATTAGCAGACTCTTATTTGTCACTGAAGCAGTTTAGCCTTTAATAATAATAATAATAATAATAATAATAATAATAATCAGAGGCTTTTTCCTGGGATCTATGATTTGTAACTCTGGTGACAGAGGTTCAGTCAACTTGTATGTTTAAAGAGTTCTCCAGTTAGGTATGGACAGCACCTTTATGACTGAGGGTAATTTTTTTCCCATTAAAAGAAAAGAAAACAAAAATTCTGACGTGTCATACTGGAATGGGTAGAGAGAGATCATGAATAAATGACTCAGAAGACAAGGAGCTTTTTTTTTATCTTTTGAGGGATTTGGGGACATAAGGACTGTGACTCATTGAAGGTGTCCAGTGGACATCCACAAAGACTGTCCCATAGAGAGTACTGACTTTTACCACAGTGAGGCTGAGGCAGTAAAGAAGCTACACAGACCTCGTCTAGTGGACTCTGAGGACAAGAGACCTGGCTGGCACAGTCATTGCTAATTTTATTTTTACATTTGCCTGCATTGCAATTACCTTCTGTGATATTAAAAACTTATTACAGTCTGGTCTTGGCTAGACTGCAAAGATGGGAATTAGGGGGATGGGGAGGAGCAGTGAGGGGGTGGGCAAGGCATAGACTCTCCTCACTCTGACATCAGCCTTGTGATAGAAAATTCCACTGAAGGGAGATAGAGTGTTCTGGAACCAAAGGAAATAGTGAGCAGGAGAGTAAAGATGACCTCTGGTTAAAAATAATCTCCCCCACCCTACTCCAACCCCACCACTAGGCTGGAATCCTGCAAAGTTGAAGCATAAGTATGACAAGATTGACCAGGGAGGTAAAAGGAGGCAATGTCCTCTCCCCCCACTGTTGAGAAAAGCAACTTAAGGAAGGAAGCCCTGGCTTACTTTGGTTAAGATTTGAAGGATACAGTCTGTCACAGAGGGGAAGGCATGTAGGCAGATGTATAAGGCAGCTGGTTTCATTGACCCCACAGAAAAACTGGTATTACAGATACTAATTGTATCTTCCACATTTTTCTTGAGTTCTGGGGATTTATGGCAGGTCCTCATGGTTGACCAGTAAACACTTTTACCTTTGTGTGTATGTGTGTATGTGTGTGTGTCTGTGTGTATGGGGGTGGGTCAGAATCCCAGCCCTGAGAAGGTACTGCCCACATTCAGGGTGGGTTCTCTCATCTCAATCAACGTCATCTGAATAATCTCTTCACAGAAAGTGCCCTGAGGTTTGTTTCTGCCACACTTCTGAATCCCAAAGTTGTAATGGAGATGAATCTTTACCTGGAAATGATACAGGCCTAGATTCTAAAACTCCATAGTCTTTTCTACCCTCGCACTCTTTACTTGCCTATTGAGTGGCTATGTGGAAAATTCCAGAAGGGCTGCACTGGACAGCAAGCCCAAAGACAGAGAGACTAAACCCCTGAGCCATTAGAAGATAGATCTATTCTGAATTGTGATGGAGTAAATATTTACTGTATTAAACTATTGAGATCTTTTAGGTTGTTTTGCTGACATCAAATTACTCTGACTAACACAGTCACACAAAATGATGTCTGGAGTCCTGTTGTTATACGGACAAGGACCTTGAAACCATCATAGACTTGAGTTTTCACAAACATGAATCAACACTAGCTTTTTACTCTAAGAGCTCATCTCACGAGAAGCTTAAAGGAAAACCAAAAACTTCATAGGTGGCTCTGTTTTCCTGTTGATGAGGAGTCTATGGGGCCATTGGGGGACTGCTGAGTTAAAGGCTTGTTTTATAAGTTGCATCATTAGATCCTCCAGAAAGATAACTAAAGCATTTGCTCTGGTGAGCACATGAGTTTCTGTTGATGCTCTTTATTTCCACATTGCAGTAGCTTTGTCGTGTGTGTGTGTGTGTGTGTGTGTGTGTGTGTGTGTGTGTGTGTCCCGTATCTATCAAAAAGTAAGACCCATTAAAGAAACAGTAACAAATCAAGTCTTACATTCAAGACTTTGCCAACAGAGGGACATCCATTAAGCTGCTCTAACCTATAATACAATCAAGACTTACAAAACAGTTGACCCTGTCTGAATGAATAGTTGTTTATCTGAGATGGATAACATTCTTGATTTCCTTTAGTCTCCTTTGCCCATTTTCCAGAAATCTGAGTAAGACATCAAATTTGAGTTTGCGATGACTGATGATCATTATTCCACAAACTGCCACGTAAAATGAAACAGATGAAGAAATCTAACAGAAGTGGGCCTGTGGCTTATCTTTCTCTGAAATTCAAAAATAATTCATAGTACAGTATAGACCTTGCAAACATGCTAAATGAACAAAAAGTCGTGAGTGGTGGAATAATGTACTTATGAAATATCCCGGCAGATTAGTGGCTACCATTAGTGGCCAGAGTGAGGGGGAGGGGGAGGGAGAGAGTGATGCTTAATGGCATAGGGTTTCCTTTGGGGATGAAAAACTGTTCTAGAACCAGACAACAGTAATAGCCAAGCAATACTGTGAATAGTGAAAATTACTGGATGGTAAACTCAAATAGTTAAAATAACTTTATGTTACATGAATTTCACCTCAACTTTTTAATTAATTTTTAAATTTTATTTTACATACCAACCACAGTTTCCCCTCCTCCCTCCTCCCATCCCCTCTTTCCATCTTTTTTCTCTTCCCCCCCTCCATCCACTTCTCAAAAAGGGTAAGGCCTCCCATGGGAGTTGACAAAGCATGGCATATCAAGTTGAGGTAGGACCCAGCTCCTCCCTCCTGCATCAAGGCTGGTCAAAGCATCCCACAACAGGAAATAGGTTCCAAAAATCCAGCTTATGTGTCAGGGACAGATCCTGCACCCATAAACGGGCCAAGCTATACAACTGTCACCCACATACAAAGGGCGTAGGTCCATCCCATTCAGGCTCCCTGGCTATCAGTCTAGAGTCTGTGAGCTCTCATGAGATCAGGTCAGCTGTCTCTGTGGGTTTCCCCTTCATCATCTTGTCCCCCGTTTCTTATATAACCCCTCCTCCCTCTCTTCAACTGGACCCCCAGAGCTCAGCCCAGTGCTTGGCTGTGGATCTCTGCATCTGCTTCCATCAGTTACTAAATGAAGGTTTAATTTTTTTTTAATAAAAAATAGTTTATGGAGGCTGGGGAGATGTTTCGTCGTGTAGAAGTATGTATGTGCTGAGCAAGCATAAGGAAGCACAAGAAACTGAAATCAAATCCCTAGAACTGAGGTCAAAAAGCCAGGCCTGGCCTCATGCACACCTGTAACCACAGAGCTAGGAAAGGCGGAGGCAGGACAGTGACTAGGGTTTATCTGGCTGCCAGTCTAGCTCCAAGTTCAGTGACAGACCCTTTCTCAAGGAAATAAGACAGAGAGTGACAGAGCAGGACATCTGACATCATCATCTATCCTCTGAGTATGCACACGTGTCCATGTCCCCCCATGTGCATTAAACTAGAGACAGACAGAGAGAGAGAGAGAGAGAGAGAGAGAGAGAGAGAGAGAGAGAGAGAATTTATATGATACCAGCCTGCCAGGTAAGATGTATTCACAGAGATAATAGTGGTACAAAGATCATGTGATTATTCCAACTGCCTTTGTACTGGATTGAGGTTTTTACCACAAGAGGGAATTCATCCTTGATACTGTGAACTTGATCAAAACCCCATGGCCTGGGATGTTATAAGCCCAGGGGCAGGAGGAATGACCTACTAAAATTTTGTTTCTAAATGGACTTATTGTTGAACTGCCTTCTTCATAACTATGCTGAGACCCATAGATTAGAGCTTCCCCTTAGCCTTGACAAGATATGCTTCTCTTTCATGATCATCAGTTAATACAGAAACTCAGTCTAAGTGCTGAGAAGAAGTGACTGTTGAGTGTTCAGCTCCACATGGGACAGATGTGTCCACACTCCCTAGGCTTAGGAAACATAGAAGAGGAAAAGGTAAGAGGACAAGGTGCTGTGAAATGCTGTCCTCTGGACATGACATGGTCATTGCACTCGGAACTTTGTAGCTACAGTCACCCACACGAGACCTGTACAGATCAAGCCAACATGACTGTTAATATTTTAATAGGTAGTGTCAGTTGGAATCACTGGGTTACAAAAAAGAGGGGAGAGAATATGAAATAGGTCAGAAGATGTTTTAGGAGTGCCTGGAGGAAGTGAGAGGAGAGAACTGAGAGTGGACCCAAGATACATTGATTACATATATAAGGTTGTTGAAGAATAAATAAAATATATTCTATTTTTAAAAGTAGGTTTATATTCATTTTTACTTTCCTCTTCCTTACTCCCACATTCTTGCTCTGTTGCTGTTATGGTTTGAGTCTTTATGGAAAAGTCTTTCACAGCAATGTATTTGAACACTTTGTATTCAGCTGAGGGTACTGTTTGGGGGAATTGAGGACCCTTTAGAAGACAGAACCTAGCAAGAGGAGGTGAGTCACTGGAGGCAGGCCTTAGGTGTTATCGTCCGGCCCAGAAAGACCAGGTCCACCCCAGTGACAATCCCCTTGCTTTCTGGTCTACAAGTGAGCAAGAGGTCTCCTGCTCTGCTGGAATCACACATGCTGCCACTGTTAGTGCCTTCCCTGACCTTCAAAGTGAGAGTCCGATAAACCTTCCTGACTTTAAGTTGTTTCTTGTCTCAGTCACATTCATGAGAAAAGTAATTAACACAGTTTCTTACTGACTCTTCCTGAAGCTACAGAATTAGTAACGGCTGCATTAATCACACTGGAAATTAAACACGACTCTACAGCTGACTGGCAAAAATACAGCACCCAGTTTTAGGGCAATTGGCTGCCCAATCAATAGACAATCTGAATGGGGAAATCATGTGATCTATAGTCAGGTGAGTCCTGGGGGAGTCTGGGCTGCTACATAGATAGCAGCAGTTTGGGATTGCAGGTTCTTGAGTGGGAGGATAATACAAAAGAATAAAGAAACATATTGGGGTTCTTTTTCCTTCTCTTCTCTACATATATACTGATGTTATTACTGATGCTATTTATAGGTTCAGATTTTTTTTTAAATCTTCTTATCCTTCCTCCCAGAATTGGCTTTTGTGACTAAACAGATTTCACGGAGTGAGGATAGAAAGTGATCAAGGCACAGAAGGGCTGAGATGGACAGTGACTGACATTCTGACTCTGGACAGTCATGTCCCAGACGCTGTGTCAAGCATGTGGAAAGACACAAAGGCTGAAGCGAACAGACTGAAAACTCTTTCTCTAAGCTCCTCCCCACTCCCCTCTGTGTCTCTGCTTGCTCCTCAAGGACTGAGCACTTCTGATGAACAGCATAGGGTGGTTTTTAGGGGTAACTGAAACCACATAGACAGGCCAGAGCTCCACTTGGAAGCCTCAGGCTGTTCTGGTCACTGGCTTCCAGGCATGGAGGATGGAGGAATTATCCCATGGCAGCAGATTCCCATGGCATGGCATGTGAGAGAACAGAATTTGGTGGATGGGGAAAATGTGAGAAGAATCTGGCCAGGTCACTGGTACTCCCAGAGGCAGAAGGCTGGGGCAGTGACAAGATCCAAGAGTGAATTGACTTTTGTGTTCAGAAATTTGCAAGATAGTCTTAAAGAAAACCATTATTTGAAGAATCACATTACAAACATTACTGGAGCCAAAGGATCTCTCAGTTTCAAAATCATAACACATAGTAATTCAGCAGCAGACAACAGAGCGGATATTATGATAAACTGATTATGAAAGGATTTGACAGCTGAGATCAACTCCATTTCTCTTGGTGTGGTTGAAATGCAGCAAAGGTTAGCCTTGGGTATATGACCTCAGCAAAAAAACAACAGAAGCATTTTGTGAGTCTACTGAAAGCATGGAATTTTAAGTATTGTATATATATATATACAATATATTATATATTGTATATACATATATATTATTACTAGTCATAAATAGTATGTCACCCATTGTTTATGCCAATAAAGTCATGAACTTTTTTCCCCCAGAAAGCCAATTATTTAGACTTTGTGAGCCCATCATTGCTTAAAGCCTACAGCCCTGAGGGAACTGAGTTGAGGAGGCTGCTCATCTTCTCAGTGAAAGAAGGAAGACAAGATGCTAGTAGGTAAGGGGGAGGGAGAAAGGGCTGGTTAAGGTTGAATGTCAAATTAATCAGATTGAGAAACACCCGGGGCATCCATGATGTGCCCTAGTCTTATATAGGTGGAGCAGGAGACCTCCTGCTGTGATCTAAGAGGTCCCTTAAAGTCAGCCAGCTCAGCAGTATCTACCCCGTTAGCAGGGCCCAAAGCTCCTCCTTGAGATTTACAGACTGTAAGCATGTTCCCTTTGTGTATGAACCTGTCTCTCACAGCTTTCTCCTGCCTCCATCAGTGCCTCACTCTCCATTCATATATAAATAACTAGATAGAACTTTGAAAAGTACCAAACTTGCCAAGAAAAGACATAATCAAAAGTCCCAATGTAGAGAGGACCTGGGAAGCCATGAAACATCTATCAGATGTGCCTTGGCAATACAGGTTCAGTATGGCGTGGGCACTGGCATTAAGCCTGCGCATCCAACCTTGTATTGGAGTGAACTTCATTGAGAAGGGTGGGTTCTGGATCTGCAACCGTGAGCAAATGCAGGGTGTGAAAGATGAGCCACCCTCTTTGGCATGTTGGTTGTGGGGGAGGCTGTGTCTACATAGGCACAGGGTATATGAAAGCATTCTGAGTCTTTTATTTCATTTTTCTGTGATCCTGAGGTTGCTCTGAAATAAAAACAAACTTAACTTTTAAAAAAGGAGATTCAGCCCTAGTGTTTGTCTGGTTTATGGTTCTGCAGCAGCTTGTCTGGAACTCCTCTTCCCTGGATCTCAACATAGTTACCTCCCCATGTCTCTTACCCCAGCAGTGATAAAAATAATCTATGGGGAAATGTAATAAGAACCTAATAAATAAGTAGATCCTAATGTGTGATATACCCAAAGAAGGGAAGTAGCTTGCCTTGTAATCACGGGCACCTTGATATAGTGTATATTTAATAAAAATAGTCTGGAATATCAGAGGACAGAATCACCCAAGCCCTAAAGGTCAGGGAGTGGTGACTCAAACCTTTAATCCCATCAGTAGGAAGACAGAGATCCATCTGGATCTCTGTGAATTCAAGGCCTAACAGCCAGGCAGTGGTAGCACAAGCTGTTAGTGCCAGCACTTGGGAGGCAGAGGTAGGAAGATCTCTGTGAGTTCAAGGCTAGCCTAGTCTACACAGCAAGTTCCAGGACAGCCAAGGCTGTTACATGGAAAACCCTGTCTCAAAAAACAAAAACAAAAACAAACAAAAAAGGCTGGAGAGATAGCTCTGTCCTCTGTTATTCCAGACTATTTTATTAAATGTACAATATATCACCACAGGCACCTGATTTTGATCTTCGGCATTCACTAAAAGAAAGTTGGAAGTGAAAACGTGTCTATTCCTGATCCCAGAGCTGAAGAAGAGAAGACAGGTGGACACACACAGAGAGACACAGAGACAGACAGACAGACACACAGAGACAGACACACACACACACACACAACTGAAGTCTGCATATAACAGAAAACAAGACATTTCTCTGAGTCTAGCCTAAAGTTGTATTTCTTAATATGTATAGTTTTTCTGTTCAAGGCTCTTACAAGAACACATTAAACTTTTAATTTTATATTTTAAAACACCTTTCACTGAAAGGAGTTATGGTGCACTGCCTCAGGGCTGTTCTAATATCCATAATGCACCACCCCGTGCAGTTTCTTCTCTCTCACAGGCTGTCAGTCCGCAAGTGTTGGTATGCGAAGACTCTTACACTCTACAGGTCTAAGGATAAGCATGCATCCCTCAATGTCAAACTCTCCTAAGGTGTCACCTTTGAGAAATTACTGCACACCTGGGCTCCAGTCTGCATGGGATCCTTTTTCTCAAATCCCCTCAGATCCCAGGCAGAGCTGCTAATGGATGAATCTGACCCAGATGTTAGCCTGCAAAGGATGCATTCTGTTTATTTCCCTATCCACATGAAGGATGTAGCCCCATGCAGTCAGAGTGTCTAGAACCTGTATCTTTGGTGTATTCTGAAGTTGCTGTGTTTTTATAAGAAAGCAAGGGAGATGGTGAATGTGGAAAACTATTATTTCTTAATATGTGAAAGCCAAACCAGATGTGGAGGCACATGTCAGCAGTCTCTGCACTTAGAAGGTTGGGACAGAAGGACTACCATGAGTTCAAGGCTAGCCAAGGCTACAAAGTGAGATTTAGACCAGTCTGAGCTACCTAGCAAGATCCTGCCTCAGACAATAATGACATAGAAACACAAAACATGATGAAATCTTGATTACTGATAGTCTTTGTTATTTCACATTTTCGGGGGAAGGGTTTATAAGCAAATGTATGGCAAGGGCTTCTGGAAGCCTTGTGGGAATCTTGTCCCTAAACTGCCAAGTAGAGAGACTGCACAAATCATTGCTATCTCCTTGGGTACCTGCCAGGTTCTCCTAGCTCTGTACTTCTGCATAAAGGCAGAGGAAGTGGCCGGCAGAGGAAGCATCCAGCAGAAGGACAGTGTGCTCTGTGGGTAGACTGTCTACTTAGTGTGCTGCAGTCATAACTTAGAACGAGCTCATTTTACACAGGCTGCTGCAGATGATGCTATCTTAACATCTGCTGGCAGCATTCATGGGTGTCATAAAATGTGAAGCAGGATCCACCTAGAGCTAGACTACACACACACACATACACACACACACACACACACACACACACACACACCAGCAAGATTATTAGAAAGAGATGTGTGCTGGGCAGTGAATCATGCTGAGGTTAGGCTTCTGGGCTGTGAGAAGAAATTACAGCAGATACCTACACACAGCAGAGGGAACCCAGGAGCTGAAGGTAACCAAATGGTTCCATTAGTGGTGTCTCACTGCAGCCTCCTGACTGCAAATAGACAGACAGATGGACAGACAGACAGGTAGGTAGATAGAAAGATAGATGGTGGATAGATGATAGACAGACAGACAGATAGAACTGCAGGCCAGCCTACTCTAGGTAAATCCTCAGAACTTCTATAGTAGCTCTAACACAAACTGAGGTTTCTCCTCTCCCTCTACCTTCTCAGAGACCATGGTTGCACCTCACCACACCACATCCATTACCTGTCCATCCCTAATTCCCATAAGGATTTACTTCAACTTGAAGACAATGATCTATGGAGATCATCAGTGAACTTGGACTGTGATTCACAAAAATGAGGGGAAAGACAAATTGAAAATGAAACAGGACAGTTATATGTCTATTTGGAATTTGTGGTAATTTTTGTAACACACTGATGATTACTGGCATCCACTCAGGCCCTACGAACAATACACATAGAGCATTCCTTATGCAAAAAACTTGGCATCAGAAGTGTTTTGGATTCTTTTCAGATTTTAGAATGTTGTCATGTATATAAATAATAAAAAAAGTGGTGGATATCACACCATATCTAAACACAAACCTGAGGTCACAGAAAGACGACCTGGCAGGTAAAAACACTTTACACACAAGCCCGTGACCTTAGTTTAATCCCCAGAACCTATCTATACAAAGAGAAAAAGGAAACAAATACCAAAAAGTTGCCCTTTGACCTCCAACCATTTGCTGTGGTATGCGCAGGCACACACAAACACACACACACACACACACACAAACACTTTTTAAATTAAACATAAAATTAACCTTGTTTCCTACACACTTATGCACATAGTTGGAAAGTCGTTTTATAGAAGATTTTAGTGGGCCTGCATTGTTGGTCTTTGCTTACTTTGATTTGCTCTGTCTTTTGAGGCAGGGTCTCTCTGCGTTGCCCAGAGAACACAATTCAGGTGGAGAGGGAATCAGAAGCATAACATGGTACATTAATTAGCTCACAGGTTCCTAAACCTGTATTCCAGATCTGCTTGGGAATTTCCACTTCATCTCTTCTCAGTGTGGAATAGGAGTCTCCAGAAAGCCATTCTCAATTCCCCCTGAATGGTGTTATTCTAAGCCATGAAGCAGAGACACAGGCAAAGATTTGAGTTCAGTCTGTCATCCAAATGACCCATGATTCACTGGATGAGATTCCACAGCTATAAAGATGCCAAACTCCCCAAGTAGACAAAAGAGAGTCAAACAACCTGAGGTCCCAACCTGAGGTCAAACAACAAGATGACCAAGGACCAAGTGACTGTCTTCTACATGCTCTCTGCTGAACAGCAACAGTACCACTCCCATCATGGTTACAAGAACTAAAGAGACACAATACCTGGCAATTTGCTGGCATTTTTCCCTTCTTGTTTTGAAGCATAGCTAATTTTACTAAGCACAGAATGTTCCAAATATCAAAAACTGCCATCAGTCCCCAGTTCATCTAATGTCTTCTTCTGAAGAACTCAAGAAACTTAAAATTAAAATTTTAAAGGTATCTGCGTGGACAGAATCCACCTACATCTGAAAAAGCTGAAGGTTCAATCTTTGATCTTTCTGCCAGCAATTAGATTTTGATTTTTTTTCTCTAAAAACACTCATGCTGTTGCATCGCATCTATTTGGATGGGACAGCTGAGTCCTCGGGGCTCAGGGTTAAACATTAGATGTGAGAGTCATGTGGTGACCAGGAGGGATGAGTGATGATGTGTCTCAGATCATTTATTTTCAAAAGCATTTTGAGTCAGGAGGGAAGAGAAGAAGAACTTCTAAAGAGTGATCCATTTTGTGAGGCAAAATAATACCATTTTATCCTGGGAAGTGAGGTTGCCTTTGACAGGCTTACCTTAGTGCTAGACATTCTGCTACTGGCTTTCTACTTCTCCTTTGTATCACAGGGACGTGATAGTGGATTGGAAAGTATCATATAGTTGTGTCTAGACTGTTCAAAGGTCTATATATTAAAGGGTTAGTCCCTTGTGCAATTGCAAGGTGGTGGGACCTTTAGGTGTGACCCAGTAGGAAATATCTCTGTCAAGAAGACTGTGCACTTGAAGGCAACTGTGACACCCTGGGCTCTTCCTCCTCCCTTTTATTTCCCCTCCAAGAAGAGTCTGATTTTCCTCTACCATGGACCCCCCATCCTATGACCCCCAACAACAGGACTGATTGACCAGAATAGAAGCTTTAAAGGTGAGGACTGAAATAAACCTTTCTTCTTTACAAGTTGATAGTCTCAAGTATTTGTTACAGTAACTGAGAGCTGACTAACAAGGGTCATGGAAATTGTTTTCCTTACCACATTACCATACTCCCACCTCTCCCTTGTGTTTTGACAACTTTGTTAAGAGGTGATTCTCTTTTGCTTGACCAACAACCATGTATCTCTCTGTGTTGTCAAACAATTCTATAGTATTGCCTTTGTGTGTGTACATGTGTGGAAGTTGGGTACATGTACAAGTATGTGTGCATGGATATGAGACAAGCTCTCTCACTAAACCTGGAGCTCACTAATGTGGCTCACCATCAAGTCCCAGTCATTTTCCTGTCTCTGCCTCCCAGCACTGAACTAACAGGTGCACACTGCCTCACTTGGCATTTTCACATGGATTCTGGAGATTGAACTCAGGTCCTCATGCATGCATAACAAACACTTTGTACACTGGGCCATCTCCTCAGTCCTTATTCATTTTGATCTTGAAAACTGGATCTTTACATTTCCTCTCTATATTGTAAATGAAGAAGCAAGGTCCCCCTATGGCTTTAAGGACCATTGGGAACTGGTAATAGCACAGGCAAGGGTAGCCAGACTTGGCTAGGGTACTGGTCATGTGACTCGGGCTAGATCTAGGGGGTTTGGGGAGAGTAGGGAGAGGGGAGTACCAGGCAGACTAGAGCCTGAAGAAAGATGTCTAAAAATGTAAACTAAGGGGGCAGGAAAGATAGCTCAGTGGTTAAGAGCACTGACTGCTCCTCTACAGGACCCAGGTTCAATTCCCAGCATCTACATGGCAGCTAACAACTGTCTCTAACTTCAAGATCTGACACCCTCACAGACATGCAAGCAAAACCCCAATGCACATAAAAATAATAAAGAATATTTTTTAAAAAAAGAAAATGTAAGCTAAATAAACCATTTCCTTCCCTAAGTTGTTTTTGGGTTATAGCACTTTGTCATAGCAACAGAAAGGCAACTAGAATGAGTATTCATTTAAATTAGTAGATTTCAGAAAAAGAGGTACAAAAGGGAAAAGATTACAAACAGCAAAGACAAGAAAATAGTGTGGCTTGAACCCAAACTATATCAGTAACTACATTAAATATAAATGAACTAACTAGGTCTATTAAAAGGCAATGGTTGTCAGATTAAATGAGAGAAAGATTCCACTGTGTGTATTTTACAAGAGATAATACATTCCATAAATAATAGAGGTAAGTTAGAAGTAAAATGATAAAAAGATATATCATGCAAACATGAATTATAAGAAATGAAATAAAATGTAAGAGGTGCACTGGGGATATAGCTCAGACATGGAACATTGGCCTAACAAACACAAGGCAAAAGTAAGACGATGCAAAAGATAATCCAAGAAGCACAAAAGTAGTAGTCATTATAGAAAGCACAGATAAAGAAAGGGTCAGGGAAATAGCATAAAAAATTTCCTAGATCAGAAGAACATATACCTCCAGATTTAAAAAGCCCATCAGTGCCCAATACAACAAAAAATCTTTAAAATCCCCTTCAGAATATCAATGATAGAGCACACCAATAAATACTGAGAGATTAAAAATACATAGGCACAAATTCTGACATCAGGCTTCTCAGCCAAATCTTTAGACAGCAACATTGGCAAAGAAAAAATGATTGTCGATCTAATGGTTGACTCAGTTCAGATTCAATCCAAGTGTGACATGACACAAAAGATACCTAGCCATGCAACACCTTGAGAAATTTACTCTCTTATTCCAAATGCTATTATTGAACATGCAATGCCCGCAAAAGAGTAAAGTCACAGTTAAAGAAGCAGAGGCTGTGACTCTGAGGAGGGGAAGGAAATTCTTAGGCTGGTGGAAATAGACGTGTCCTGAGGTTCTGGCAGAGCATCGAGCCCAAAGCGTATTCAATGTAGGAGGTGACAGAACAAACTGGGGATGTCTCCAGGGGAAAAAAATCAGATACATTTACATAGGGAAAACATTGGGTGAGAAGAATTTCCCAGCTCCCTTTGCAGTTAAGAATGAGCAAGTAACACAGATCTGGTCAATGAGATATAAGCTGCATTCTACCAGGTAGAAATGATTTTTTAAAAAACTGTTTACCAATGAAAAACAATGTCAAAGACTGGCTGATAGTCACATTATGGTCCTTCCTTCTGGATGGAATGAGAATGTGAAATCTCAATGACATGGAGGAGATATACTGAGTCCTTCAGATAAAAAGCCACATACTAAAAATTTTGCACCCTCACCCACCATCTACCCCCAGACTTGCAGCTTGGATCAGAATGCAATACTTGCATATCAGTCAGTTCCCTATGTCCGCTTGATTTCATTACAATGAAGCCATAGCCATCCTCAAGACCTAACCCAACCAACACATCCTCTCTCCTGCTCTAACTTGCTCTGTCCATCTTTGACACAGAACAAAAGAAGTTCACATGGCCAGATCTCCTTGCCAAAATACAAACAACATGAAGAATTAAGATAACATTTTCACTCCACCACAAAATCTAAATTCTTATAGAAGCATCTGACAATAAGAATTACCTAGATGAACTGCAAGACACAGAATTTAAAATAATATTCATAAACTTCATGAAAAAATTCAAGGAGTTTAAAGAAGATGCAAAGAAACAACTTGATGCCCAGGAAAACACAAATGTAAGGCTGATGGAAACAATCCAGGATTTGAAAATGGAGTTCAATAAAGAAATAGAAATATTTTATTTGAACTCAAGCTTAAATAAAGATGGAGTTGAAACACCCAACTACCTAGCTAAAAAACTCAAACAAAAAGCCTTACAAGAATGAACCAAGCAGAAGATAGAATATCAGGACTTGGAGATAAAATAGAGGATTGAAATTAAATAAGCAAATAATATTTTAAAAAACCAACACAGGAAAGGAACATATAAGAAATGTGGCTCAAGATCAAACTTTTAAATTATAGACATAAATGAGGGAGAAGGATCCCTGGTCAATGACGTAGATAGGTCAACAAAATCATAGAAGAAAACTTCTCCAAACTAAGGGATGACATTTACATGCTGATAAAGAAATATCAACTAGACTAGGTCAAGAAGAAACATCCCATAGCATATCATAATTAAGAGCTAAGTATAAGAACAAAGAAATGTGTCTCCTTGGTGATACTAAATCTATTCAAACTGACGATGATTATCACAGATTATCCTCTACTTCATTATAGCTAGAACTGAAAAACTGATTGAATTTTGCACATCTGAAATATATTTTTAGTTTATATCTGTCTTAGTTAATGCTGTGAAGAGACACCATGACCATGGCAACTCTCATAAGAGAAAAACATTAAATTGAGGTTTAGTCCATTTTCATCAGGCAGACATGATGCTGGAGACAAAGTTGAGGGCCCTACATCTTGACTTGCAGGTAACAGGAAGTAGTCTATGTAACTGGGTGCAGCTTGAGTATAGCAGACCTCAAAGCCCGCCCTCACAGTGACACACCTCCTCAAATAAGGCCACACCTCCTCCAACAAGGCCATACTTCCTCAAACAAGACCACACCTCCTCAAACAAGGCCACACCTCCTCCCACAAGGCCACACCTCCTCCAACAAGGCCACACCTCCAATAGTGCCACTCCCTTTAGGGACCATTTTTTTTTTAAGCCACCAGAATATATAATAGAATTTATTTCATTCTTGAGAGGGGGACAATTTTTATACTGGTATTGATTCCACACCTGTGCCTGCCTATGGTTTATGATGATACTAGGAAAAAGTGAAGGGTTTTAAAACAGAATAGATTATGTAAATATATCATAATTGCTAGTAAGGTTGAATTTTCACTCTAAAATGAAGCTAAGAGTGTTTTATCCCTAGATTCATCCAGAACAGATTGTCATTCCCACCTTGAATGGGTGCCCAGAGACATTAAACATTAGCTAAAAAAAAGAAATGGTTTCCAACTTAGGAAGGGAGAGAAGACTGCCAGAACAGACAGGCATTATGGTAAGTGTTTTCCATAGTAATCCCAACACTTAGCTGAGTGAAACAATTCATTATGCCCAAAACATTTTAATAGATAATTAAAAACAATGTTGAAGAGGAAAAAATAATTTTTCCTCTAATTATGTGGACTCTAATAAGTGCAATAGATGGAAAGCACAACTAGGGACTTTGGGGAAATGGCTGTCAGTAAAGTACCCGCTGCACGGTACAAGGACCTGAGTTCAGTCTGAAGCATCCATGTAAAATCAGGCACTATAATACACACCCGAAATTCCAGTGCTGAGAATGTGCTGGTCAGATAAGTTTGTCTAGCTGATCTGGTGAGCTCTGGTTTCAATGAGAGACCCAGTCTTAAAAAATAAGACAAAGAACAGTTGAGGAAGACATCCAGTATCATCCTCTAGCATTCACAAGAGCCTGCACACCCAGACACACACCTGGTTGCATGTGAACATGTGCACAAAGAAAAGCAGTGGAAACAAGCTGGGCCCCATTTCTGCAGTTGCACTCTGATGTGCTCCTCTCTGCCTTGGAAAGTTATCAATACATTCCTTGTCTCACACAGATTTTGCTTTTGTTTTTCTCAGGTATTGACCATCTCTCAGCATAGGAAAGCTGAGTCAAACTAATTTGCATATGATCTCTGGCAGAGTTCCCTGTGAATCCCAGTTCCTTGAATACAAGGGGACTGAAAGCATGCTCTACCAGACAATTGCTTCTGTCCCACCAAGCTGCTGACACAAGCAATAGATGGGGGTGTCTGGGCTGGGAAGGGAGGTGAAGTTTAGATTTGGACTGTCTGCTGTGAGATGGTCCTTCTGTACACTGTGAATATGTGCTGCTACTATTGGTTAATAAAGACTCTGTTTTAGCCTATGGCAAGACAGCTTTCAGCCAGGTGAGAAATCCAAGCAGAGAGACAGGAGAAGGACTGTCTTGGGGAGATGCGATTCAGCTGCCTAGAAAATAAGATGTTATTCTATGGTAAGCCACCGGCCATGTGGCAATACATAGATTGACAGAAATGGGTTAATTTAAGATGCAAGAGCTAGCTAATAACAGCCTGAGCCACAGACCAAAATAGTTTGTAATTCAGATAAGCCTCTGAGTAATTATTTTATAACAGGCTGTGGGACCACAAGTGGGAGAGATTTGTTAGGACCACAGGGCTAGGCAGGACGGAGAAGCTTCTGGCTACAACTGTCCCATAAAAGCTCTGCACTGAAGGCTTGGCTGCTGTTGGGAGGGGTGGAAACTGCAAGAGACACAGTATAGTTAGAAGAGAGGAAGTTAGGTCACTGGAGGCGTGCCCTTGAAGGGGTCCTTCCCTCCTCTACTGTTCTCTCTCCTCCTCCGCTCTTCCCCTTGTTTCCTGGAAGCCATGAAGGACCAAACTGCTCTACCACACACCCCTGCCACGATGTTCTGCCTGACCACAGGCCCAGAAGACCAATAGATTCAAAAGATCAACAGACTGAAATCTTGGAAACTCTGAGCAAAGACAGTCTTTCTTTCCTTCGGTATTTCTCTCCTGTGTTTTGTCACTGTGGTGAAAGCTGATGACACAGAGGATGTATTAAAGGTGGGCTTGTCTGAAGAGGAAGTTTGTATTCACACATATGCCTGCTGCTGACATGCTAGAGAGAGTCCTCAGTGACCACCAACTCTAAGCCCTATGCAGAAGCTATTTTCTGTGACAGGAATTTCTTCTTCCAACACCTGTGCCTGGCTCATTCTTCCTAACTGTCCCCTCGTCTTCCTGCAGACTTCACCCTCAACACCTCTTTCTGAAGACTTCCTTTGGCCAACACAAGGCTCAACCTCCACTGTCAGGGGATGGCCCAACAGGTAAAGCACTCTCTCCTCTTGTGGAGGACACAGGTTTGGTTCTGAGCATCCATGAAGTAGCTCACAACCACCTGTAATCCCAACTCCAGGGAATCCAACACCCTCTTCTAGCCTTCATGGGCACCAAATGCACACATGATACATATACATGCATGAAAGCAAATACACATAATGTTTTTTTCAATTTAAAAGTAACCTGAGCTTCCTGAATGCAATAAGCATCCTAAGCAGAGAAACACATGCATTGTATGCATAGCATTTTGAGTTATAAACTCCATGGTTGCAGAAGCCATGCCAAACAGCTAAAGGACATATCCTTGAAACAAGGATGATGCACAATAATCTATCGTTGGATTGTTAACCATATATGTGACTTGCACATATAGGTCTATGTGGACTATGCTACATGTTCAAAGTAAGGAAAAGTGGGGAGACTGTGGTGAGAATAGGGTCTTCAGAAAGAAATTTTTACAATGTAATTTTTATATTTACCCTCATACACTCACACAGAAAGTCAGAGGGCAGAGCAGAGACTGGCAGGCTGAGTTGAGCAGCTGGATGCACTGCATGCAAAGCTCCTTATGTAACTGATGAAGAGGACTCAGGACAGAAGGGACAGCAGCTCAGGGCAGCTCATCTGCAGCTGTCACACAAGTGGAAACTGAAAGTATTTGAATCTGGGCTGCTGTCCAGTTTGGCCAGAACCCCAGACTGGTCATTTTCTATGCTTACTACTTCCTGTTCCTCTTAGTGAGAATCAAGAGACAAAGCCCTCCTTTGTTGACATACAGAGGGCAAAAGGAGATGTTTTTCCTTCAAGTGTGAGAGCTAGACACAAGAATAACCTTGTTGCTTCTGCAGAAGATATTTTCAGCATGGATAGAGGAAGGAGGCTGGGGAAGCTGTGCATTAGGTGTGATCATTTATTACAGTTATTCAGAAAACTTGAAAAGGGCAGGGAAGGGAAAAGAAAGGAAAGACAGAGAAAGACAGAAAAAATTTCTTTTTAATTTATGTGTAATATTACTTGAGGATATGCCATATATATGCAAGTATATGTGTGTGCACATATAAAATATATGTAATGCATATGTATATAATATGTATTATCCAAAGAAATATAAGCATGTATGTATGCTTATTAAAGCAGATGCAGAAATGTGTTATTAATTTATGAGCCTCTGTGAAGAGTACATCTTTACTCTTGAAATTTTGGGTCAGAAACATCAACATGAAAAACAAAGGCAAAATTTGCACTTCTAAGATTCTATACTTGTCTATCACTTTCTTTCCCTTCTACAGTTCATAGAAACTCCTGCTGGGAGGATGACCCTCTTCTCCTTGGCTGCCTTACATATGTGGTTCAGCTGAGGCTTCAGAGATCGTCCACAGCTATAAAGGTCATAGCACTGGAGCTGCTGAACCAAAGCAGGGTTTGGAGCATCATTCTGAGGAAATTCATCTGCACCAAAGTTTCTGAAATGATCTACACAAGTAGCAGAAGTTTGAACCAGGTAAAGCCCCACCCCCACCCCAGCTCTTTGAATAATCAATTAGGCTGAATGCTATGGCATGAAGTGTAGAATGCCCATGGGTAGATTTACAAATGCCCTTTCTCCTCAGATTTTTGGAGTTAGCATATCACTTTGTGTTTTGCTCTCTTTGTTTTCTTTCCTGAATCTGGAAAGTGCTGTGTTCCAGTATCTGTCAGGGAAAGTTGCTTGAGGTAGCATTCCTGGAAGCTTACTGCTCCAGATGATTCCAGACCTCACGTGACCCAACCACCACATGTCTGGAAATATTATGTCTTTCAGGGACATAATTCCTCCTAACAAATACTCATTGCTAGCCCCCTGCTTCTGTGATCAACCAGTCTGAGTAACATCAGGCAAGGCAGTTTTGTCCAGGTTGTAGGCTAAAACAAAGTGGACAGCAGATGTACCCAAGAGAAGTATGATCCCCACCAAACATAGTAACTTCTTGGACAGGCACATGTCACACTCGGCTTAGCTCAAATGGTCACAACAGGAATGGAAGGACACTGGCTCTTTCTTGTTAAGAAAGGGTTTGCAGGTGGTGCTCGTTTTGTTACATTTATCAGGTTTGGATTATGGCACAACTCTTGGGGATCATGGTGCCTGTGGGTTGGATGAATAAAACTGACTCTCAGTGTGTGCTTCAGACAGGTATAGGAATAGGGCAATGTGCCTTTAGATGGACATTAAATGATGACAGGTCTATGGTGAAGATGTTTGCAATGTAAAGTAGGGTTTGGTGGCACATGTCTATAATCTCAACTGTCAAGAGGTTGAGATAGGAGAATTGGGAGTTTGAGGCCATATAACTTGACCTTGTCTTTTAAAAAAGTGTTTTTAATCCATAATGACTTGAAAATAATTACAGAGACAAAATCTATACCTATAAGCACAATCAAAACAATATGTCAGAAGAAAAATGATCAGATGTGGTGGGAGGGGGAAGAAACTTTCAATAAGGATATACAGGGATGGAAAAAAAATTCAGAGGGAAAGCTGAACACAAAGAAAATATATGTATAGTAATCTTATTTGCATTTCCACCCTTGATAAGCCATGCTTATGATTATTATCCTCTGTATAGTTATTGTTAACTCTTTGGCATTTTTAAATTCTTTTTACTGTTTTTTTTGATAAATACAAAATAAAGAAGGAAAAAAAAAAAAACAATATGTCCAGAACCCTCCCCCCAATAGAATGGTAGAATAGATGTGATGGTTTCCCAACTGCCAACTTGATAGAATCACCTGGGATATGGGCCTATCTAGGCATGCCTGTGAAGAATCACCTTGATTAGATTGAGATGGGAAGCCCAGTCCACTGTTGGTTTAACCATCCCTGGGCTGCTGGGATCCTAGAAGTTATAAAGAGAGGTGTCTGAGTCAGAGTTTCTATTGCTCTGAAGAGACACCATGGCCACAACATGGAAAACATCTAGTTGAGGCGACTTACAATTTAGAGGTTCCATTGTTATCATGGCAGCAAGCAAGGCAGCATGCAGACAGACATGATGCTGAAGAAGGCGCTGAGAATTCTTATACCTTATACAGGCAACAGGAAGTGGTCTGAGACACTGGGCATTGCTTGAGCATGGGAGACCTCAAAGCCCGCCTCCACAGAGTCACACTTCCTCCAACAAGGCCACACCTACTCCAACAACATTTCTTAATAGTGCCACTCCTTTGGAGGGCCATTTTCTTCCAATCCATCACAAGGGGAAAGTAAATTGAATGCAAGCATTTGTTGAGTTTTTCCTAGCTAAGACTGTCATGTGAGCAGCTGCTCCAAGCTCCTGTGGCCTTAACTTCCCTGGAACTGTGAGCCAGTCTTTCTAGATTGCTTTTGTAGGGTGTCTTATCCAAGCAACAGAAAGATAACTAAGACCACTGGGTACATCTCATCTGAGAATGCCCTTCTTATTGGGTAAGAGGTAGGGTTGAGAATGAATCTGATGTAGCCTTGCTGGCCTTGAACTCAGTATGTACCTGAGGATGATCTTGAACTCAGGATCCTCCTGCCTCCACCTGCTGAGCACTGGGCCTTACAGCTGTGTACCACCGAGCTCAGTTTGTATGCAGTGGTAGGCCTCCACCCGGCCTTCATCCATGTTAGCAACTGAGCTACATTCCCAAGCATTCCTTAAATACCTTGAACTTTGTGTCCTAAATGGGTCTCATCAGTGTCGAATTGACCATTCCCCCACTGTACTGCCTTGCCACCAGAGCAAACTAATTTAGCTCAGTGCTTCCTGGAGACAAGCTTAGGCCTGGCAAGGATGACTTCAGAGTCTCACGTGTACCTTCTCTTTCCCTCTCCTCCCCTCCCCTCTCCTCCCTTCCTTTCCCCCCCCTTCTCTAACCACCTCCACTTGTACTTTAACTCAGGCTTTTTAAACTAGATGGGGCATCCAGGAAGTATCTACTTCCCTTTTTATTCCACAGTCAGGTCTCCTAGCAACCCTGGCTATTCACAGTCTGGGAGGTGGATGTGTGGAGGGAGTCTGGGAGGCAGAGGTGAGAATGTGAGGAGAGCTCTTTCCTCCCAGGCCCTGAAGTACAGAATTGCTACTTCACAGTAATTAAAGAAGAAGGCACTGGCTCTCCCTGCCATAGAGTATGCTCAACCCTCAGAGTAACAAATGATTTGCTAAGGAGGGCAGGGCTGCGCTTTCCTGCCAGAAGCAGAGATTTCTATTTAAATGATACTGCATCTGGCTTGCCTTAGGCACTTGTGAAAAGAACAGTGAAGTTAAACATGCTCTGGGAGTGGAGTTTACAGGATCAGTTAGATCAACATGTGGCTCTCGAAATATATATTGAATTATTCCCTGGTGATAATATAATTTTAAGGCCAGAAAATATCTCAGGGCCAGGTTGTTCAAGTATCATGGTTTTAAGCTGATACGTAGAGGCCTGGAGATGGAAGATGGCTTACTTGGTTGCTATCTAATAAGAGAAGCTCAGAGCAGGGACTTGCATGCTGTTCCCTTAGTTCAGCGTGACACTTCTAACCACCCAGTGCTGCCCATACAGATGAGCCATACTGGCACAGCACTCAAAGAATGGGCTGTAATAAAGCTTGTGTTATAGACAGAGCACAGAAGTAACTGAATCACATGTTCACAGCCTTGGCCTCACTGGTGATATGTCTGTCCTGGTTGAATGAAGGCTCACTTACTGTTGCAGAAGTCCAGTCCACTATGATCATGATAGGGAGCATGGCAGAGTGCAGGCAGATATATCATCATGGTGGGACATAGCAGTATGTAAGCAGACATGGTGTTGGAACTTTAGCTGAGAATCCTACATCTTTCAGGCAACAGGAGATGACTGAGACACTGAGCAGTATCCTGAGCATAGGAAACCTCACAGCCCACGTCCTCTGACAAGGCCACACCTCCTAGTAGTGCCACTCCCTGTGAGATTATGGAGAACCAATTATATTACAATTACCATAATGAGAAGACAGAGGAGGGTCTTAAAAGAGAAAGGGGATTAGCTGGCTGGGAACAAGAGACAGTAATTGCCCCCCTATGAAATTATGGGGGCAATTACATTCAAGCACCAGAAAGATGATGCCCCATTCCCAGTGACAACAGCCCATCCACTCAATTTCAGAGCTATTTCTGGTAAATCCTAACCATCTGTAGAATTGCAGCAGAATTCTTCATCGTGACTGACAAACATCCAACTCATATTACCTTTGAATTTCAAAAGGAACTGAGAAACTTGTTATTCAGTGGCATAACTCAGGACAACTCAAAGGATGTGAGAGATGCTGCTGGCTCCAGGATGGAAGGAGGGGGACTGGGGCTCTGCCTTCCACCTGGATCATCTCACGGGATCTCTTCAGAGCTCTCTTCTCTACCCTGTAAGCAAGACTTCTCAGCTGGGCATGCTGGGCATGGTGGACATGCTAGCACATCCTAGTACTTGGGAGACAGAGGCAGGAAGATTAGGAGTAAAACCCTAGGGAGGCCTCCTATAGACTCATCTGGAGTTCATACCCTCCCCTAAGCCATCACTTTGTCAGGGAGGGATGGGGGAGCTATGGGTAGCCAGCACTGCCACCTCTGTAAGTGCTGCCTCAGATAGTTACTGGCAAAGGGGTGACAGGAAGCTTGCACCAATGAAAAAAGGGTAATTGCCATCACTGCTACATTTTGTTTTCCAAAAGCACCGAGACTCAGTACAACCTCCATTACCACATGCTTCTCCTCCCTCCAGCACACATGCTCACATATGGACCATTAATAAATAAACCAATTTTGAAAACAAGAAACAAAAAAAACATTGGCAGTCCAGGGAATTCTGGATGAGTTAATAGGCCTTGTCACACATGAGCCATATCCATATAATCCGGAAGCAGGAAGAGTGTGCTACATGTAGAATCCTGAAGGGGGCGTGCAGGAGCAAGAGATGATGCTCTAGTCTTGATTTTGTAGCTGACTAACGCTCTATAGCCCTAGGAAAAGCTTTTCTTGTTTCCACTCTGTTCCTTGGTTTATCAGGTAGGAGAGAAGTCTACACTACTATCCTATGATGGAGCTGCAACAGAAAATGCCACTGCCCCCTCTAGTGGTTCATATAAAGTAGAAAAGAACTCAGAGCATCTTATCTCCTACCTGGGGAGAAAACTCTCTCTGGAGAGCCTACCTAACATATTCCTACTGAAACTGGAAAAGATGCTAGCTGTTCTGGGCAGTGGAGGGCAGCTGGAAAATACCACTGATTTATCAACCAAAGTCCCAGGGAATCACACACACACACACACACACACACACACACACACACACACAGAAAGAGAGAGAGAGAGAGAGAGAGAGAGAGAGAGAGAGAGAGAATTCTGTTGCACACACAAGCAGCAAGCACCCTGACCTCTGTTCACCAAGACAATGTGTCCATACAGTAGGTGACACTTCAAAAGAGCTGTACATACCAGCCACCTGCCATGATATGAATAACTATGTAGTTAGTAGAGGATTAGAGGAAAAGGAAGACAGGCCTCACAAATGTTATGAGTCAAAATTCCTTTATTCCTGAAATATTTATTGAGCACGTACCATGATGTACTGGGAATGCAGCACCGAAGCTGAGAGAGTCTTCATTTCTATATTTCTGGGACTTCATTGGCTACTGCAGAGTGTATAAATTAAGGAATGAACATTGCCATAAAGTAGGTGTTCTCTGAACTGCCATGGTAACAGTGAAAGCAAACCTCCATAGTGTCAAGGAAACTCTCCTTACGGAAGTGATCCTTAAGCCGATGCTGTGTGGGGCTTTCCTGTGGAGACACAACACAAAAGCCTCTTGACCCTAGATAGGAAAACACTGACAGGTCAAAGAGCGATTCTGGCAAAAGCAAACTTGGAATGAAATAACTTTCCTGAGATTACTTGTGGGAGTTTCTGTGAATGGCTACTTAATTGCTGCATCTCTAAAATGACCATCCAGTTGGTGACAATGAATGACAGTGGTGTTCCTGGGACTCTCTGACAACCTGTCAATGGCTGGACAGCCTTGTGCACCTCCTCCAGGCACCTCTGCCTCCTCTCAGTGATTGTGTATCGCTGCTATCACCTTGGGAGGGGGCTTGGGGACCTTGCACTCTTCATGCTCCAGGATTTGTAAGGTTAGTTTACTTCCTGAGTCTCATGGTTCTCTCCTCCCTCCATCAGGGAATGTTTCAATCTGAAGGAATTATCTGAATACAAGGAGGACCCAGTTGAGTTCTGGACTAGGTCAGAAACAGCAAAGGAAATGCAAATTATGCTAACTATTTTAAGATTCTATAAGACATTATGTAGACTGTTAACCTAGGCCATACTCTAAGGATACACAGAGGAATAAGACACTATTGCCTCACAATGATCTACAGAGAACAGAGGAGAAGATTTGGAACCTATCATAGCTGTGGTGCTAGAAGGCTGTGGTTGCAAATCAAGTGTAGTTATGATGTTGATAAATGTGTGCAGAATGTAACAGATAACGTATGCCTTAATAGCCACTACAACTTAGGGAGTTAACCCTTTCTGGATATATAATTGACAGTGTGTGCTCTTCCGAATAAGGGGGCCTGTATCCAGACCAGAGCTTATTAAAATTTTAGTTCTTGCAACCCCTTTTTGTCTAAAATATTTATGCATGACTATAATATCACTAATGAGACTCAGAGCCAAATATGGAGGGAAAGGCTGAAGTATCAGAGAGAGGAAGCACCACAGTCAATTCTCACCCAGCTGTCTTGCAACTTCCTCAGCCTCACTCCTGGTTGCTTCTCCCAGTCCAATCATATGGTGGAATGTTCTCTGTAAATAAGGAAGCTGTTTTGGTCTATGCGCAGCACCGTAGAAGTGGGTGGAGGATCAGAGGACAGGCAGGTAGGAGAAGGGCGGAGTTAGTCAGTCTCCATCTGACGACCCCCGAGGAAGAAACATCAAATGAATCCAGGTGAGCTGAGAGCCGGGCCACATGGCTGATAGATTACAAGAAATGGGTTGAATTAAGATGAAAGAGCTAGCTAGTAATGTGCTTGAGACATGGGCCAAACAGTATGAAGTTAATATAAGTGTCTGATTCATTTCTTTGGGGGACAAAAGCCACCGCAGGCCAGGTCCAAACCTCTGGCCCAAAAGGGCCGGAAACCTTCTACAATACAGTCACTTCTGTTCTCTCTGGGTTTCTAAGAGCCCTTATATACCCTATACCATCCAGGTTAGGGTTAAAGGTGTGTAGCCTTGAACTCACAGAAACAGAAAAAGTTCTGTCTCTGGAGTTGTGGGATCAAGGGTAGAGGTCACCACTCCCTCTCTCCCTGTGCTGGGATTAAAGGTGTGTGATTGACTCTCAGCTGTTTATCCTTGTATTCAAGGTTTAAGAATTTCCTGAGTTGTCTGCCTAGGATTTGATTGGGTGCTCTCTCCCCAATATTCAGGTTTTAATAAATGTGTAGTATATATCCACACATGACCTTGGCCTGCAGATGCATAAAATGGGCATACTAATAAAATATCTACTGATAATAACTCATAAAGAGATTTATTTGGGGCAACTGCCAAGTTACAGAGACTAAGTGACTGTGGAGTGCCCAGCACCCTAACATCTAAAGCTCAGAGAAGATTGTAGAAAAGGAGATAAAATTATTGTAAAGACAGAAAATAAAAATGTCTTCTGTGAAACAGTGTCTTTTAGACATGGCAGGGATGCCACCTCCATGAATCATGAAAGTATGGTCATTTAAACAAGACCTGCATAATGACACCACCAGTCAACATGCCAAGACAATTGGGGAAATCTCCCAAGGCCCTATCCCTAGATGGAGAGCTACAGGAAGTCAATGGTGCTAAAAGAGGAGAAAAAATTAATTTCCTCTATGTCTGAACCTCCTGAGGTTATCCAATCCCGTGGTCAGCCCTAAACACTTATGCATAATAGCAACCCTAAGAGGTCTCAGTAGGTTGTGTGTGTGTGTGTGTGTGTGTAACATTAATAATTACAGAAAAAGCAGTCATAAACTTGAGAGGGAATTGAAGTGGATACAAGAGGAGGTAGAGAAACAGGAGAGAAATAATGTGCATATAGTACTAAAGTAATAATTTCTCAAAAAATATAAAAAATTTACCTTGAAGCAACTCTGATGTAATTTTACCATTTATTAAAGATTAAGGAAAATTTGCATACTAATGAGATGAATGTGTTTGTTCATTTTCACCAGAATTGAAACAAGTCTATGGACTCTCAAATCCCTCCCTGAGTGGTATGCTTCCTTTAGCAAGAATACTTTCCCCATAACCTTCCCAAATAGCACCACCAACTGAGGACCAAGGGTTCAAATGCCTAAGCCTAGGGGGAGCTTTCTCCTTAAACACCATATAGGATCTCTCATTAGCCTAGAACTCACAGGGTAGGCTAGGCTGGCTGGCCAAAGGTCCTAGGGATCTTCCCATCTCTGCCTAAAAAGTTGGGCATGGTAACATGTATTATTGTTGTTGTTGAGTTTTAGAGACAAGGTTTCCCTGCTTAGCTCTAGCTGTCCTGGAACTCACTGTGTAGACCAGGCTGGCCTTGAAGTCGGAGATCTGTCTGCCTCTGCCTCCAAAGTGCTGGTATTAAAAGCACTCACTACCACCATCTGACTCTACGCCCTACTTTTTAACATTGGATCTGAGTATTACATTCAGTCCCTTCTGCTCATATAGCAGATAGTTTACAAAGTAAGCTCTCTCACCAGCCTACATAAACATTCTCCAATGTTGGCTGCATTTGGTTTTATAATCAACAATGGTGATAATGGTGATTTTCATAAGAACATAGTATAGAATAAAAATGTTTGAGGCCCTATCAGAAAATTAAGACATTCAGTTATAATCAGAATGCAAACTTCACTGCACAATTTTTTGAAGACTGTCTTAGGTTTCTAGTGCTGTGATAAAACACTATGACCAAAAACAATTTGAAGAGCAAGGTATTTATTTCATTTTATGCTTCCAGATAATTGCCCATCACTAAGGAAGTCAGGGCAGGAACCTGGAGGCAGAATACAGGCAGAGACCCTGGAGCAATGCTGCTTACTGGCTTCTCTTCATGGCTTACCCCATGTGCTTTCTCATATCATTCAGGACCACCTGCCTGGTGGTGGCACCACTGTCTCCATGGGCTGAGCCCAGCCGCATTAATTGTTAATCAAGAAAATGTACTACAGACTTGCCTACTACAGACAATCTGAATGGAGGCATTTTCTCAATTGTAGTTCCTCTTTCAAGATGACTAACTTCTGTTAAGTAAATAGAAAACAAAATAAAGCAGGACAAAATTTATGTTTTTATTTATGTGTGTATTCCATGTGTTTCTGTGTGGGTGTATGTGTGGGTGTGCATGTGTGTGGAAGGTGCAGGTAGGCAGGTAGATGAGTCTATGAGATCCTAGAAGCCAAAGAGCTTTTTTGAGACAAGGTCTCTTCTTGTAGTCCTGGATGTCTTGGAACTCACTACAGCCTTGAACTCACAGACATCTGCCTGACTCTGCTTCTGCCCCCTAAGTGCTGGATTAAAAGTGTACACCATGATACCTTGCTCAAAGAGTATTTTGAAAGCATGGCTAATGAATGAAGAAGTTGTGATTGACACTTCAACAAAATTGAAATAAATGAGTGAATAAGTAAGATAATCAATCAATGAATAAGTTGATGAGTAAATTGTGGATTCTTAGGACATTTTCTTACTTCAGGTCTTTTAAGATCAAGATCCTTCTAGAAAACATACTATAGAGCTGGTGGCCTTAGGAAGTGACCTTCTGCTCTGAAGAAACATTTAGTAATGTTTTGGGTTCTTACAATAGCCTGAGTACCATTGACATCTACAACATACCAGAAAGTACAGCATTATTGGCAGACACACACACACACACACACACACTCCCAAAACTCATGGATAACACTGAAATAAAATTACAATGAGTTAAAAGTATTCATTTGAATTTGAGTTTTGTGCAGGGTAACAGGCTTGGCTCTATTTGCATTTTTCTACACACTACCATCCAGCTATGCCAACACCATTTATTAAAGACACTGACATTTCAGGGATATATAATAAGAGGCTAAAACTTCATTGAAACAGCCATGATTCTCTTAATGAGTGTCTGAATGCTTCTTAATAAATTTCAAAGGACAAAAATCCTAATCAGTAAAATGAACTCACATTTAGCGTATGATAGGTATCTATCTTTGTCTTTAAATGTCTTACACTGTGAATATGTTCATTTATTAAAATGTCTCAAAGTTCCCTTTGCATATTTATTAGTGACTTTTGTTAAATCTCTTACCTATAGATCCATGGTCAATAATAAATACATTAAACTGAAATATAGAAAACTTTCAAAGAATTTTACTTACTAAGATATTAATGTGCATTTACCAGGACTCCATTTAGTACTAAAATATTTATTAATACATTAATGAATTATTAATTCCTTTCTTTTATTCATTACTTAACATCTCAGCACTTTTGAAATTTAATTTCCTTGAAAAAAATCCAAAATAGATTTTGCCATTTTATGGAGCTTACTTTTGTAACCAACAAAAAAATATTGTTCTCCAAAGGGAAAGTTTTTTTAGAGAATTTGGCTTGGTTAGAATGCCTGAGCTCTACTAAAGCTACATATAGCATAAAGTCAGGTAAACAAAGTGTATAATTAGTGTGCAAACATGAAGTAAGACGGGTAATACAGAACAGACAAGTAAAACAGAATGCTAAGAGGTGGCAGCAACTACTATGGACTGCTTCAATCCATAAATAGCATGATTTCAAAAAGTGAAGTGTGGATGGTTCCTCTCTGCACACAAAAGCAGTATTAATTTTGTGTTTTCATAAATGAAAGTAACTTTAAGCATTAACAGTTATTGTACATAGAATACCTGAGCACCAATTCTTTGAGTGCTACAGCTCAATTTTTTCCTTTCAAGTAGCTGGTCGGTAAGTCATTCACAGCTATTGTGTGCCAAGAACAAAGCTCAGGGAAGGACAAGGAATTATACTGCTCAGAACAGGATGCGTTCTACATTAAAATGAATGTTAGGGGCAGGCAAAAGTTATTGAAGACACGGATGAAAGCTGGTATTAAAAAGCCACATAAAGCCAGGAGTGATTGTATGTATGTCTCAGCTCCTGGAAAGGGGCTGAAGACAAAATATAGTTGAGGTCATGCTTCAGAGACCCACTTCCTCCAACTGGGCCACACCTCCCGTTGTCTCTACCACTCCCAACATACCATTAAGTTATTAATCCATCAGTGAACTAATCTGTTTATGGCGTCACAGAGGCTTAGGACCCAATCACCTCCCCAAGGCCAACCTCTGGACACTGCTGTGTTGGAGACATTTAAGATATGAATCATAGCAGCTATTAAAAACACAGTGATGTAATTTATTCTTAAATTCCTGACTTTAAAAAGTTAGTTATAGTTTACATCTACAATGTCCCCCCAAAGTCTCCTGTGTTAAAAACTTGGTCCCCAGCTGATGGCAGCACGTGAAGGTAATGGAAACTCTAAGAAATGGGACCTGAACATTATGGGGGTGTGACTTTGAAGGATATAATTTGTCCTCTGGCATTCTCCTCCACCTCTCACGCCCTCCTTTGTTCCTTCTATCATGTGGGTCGGGGACTGAACTCAAGTCATGGGGCTTCAGAACAAGCGTCTTTACTCACAGAATCATCTCACCAGCACCTAGAATTTTTTCAATTAACTCTTGACTGAAATTTTTATGGTATTGGTTGCTTTTATAAAGAAAAGTACATTCCCCATTGATCTCAAACTCAGTATGTAGCCAAAAGTGGCCCTGAACTTCTGTTCCTCTTGACTCCAACTCCAGAGTGCTGAGATGACAGGTGTGTTCTGTTTTGTTTTTTCCAGCCAGGATTTCTCTGTGTAGCTGTTCTGACTGTCCTGGAACTTTGTGGACTAGGCTGGTTTTGAACTCAGAGATCCACCTGTCTCTGTCTCTTAACAGTGCTGGGGTTAAAGGGATGTGCCACCACCTCCTGGCAACAGAAGGTGCTCTAACCATGCTCTAACCATGAAGGCTTTATGTAATCCCAGGGGTTGTGTTCAGGGTTTCATACATTCTAAGAAAGCATTATACCAGCTAGGCTACAACCATAGGCCTGAAAAATAGCTAAGATTAATTATTTCCTGTCTCTCTGTCTGTCTGACACTCTCCTCTCCCAGTCAGTGTGTGTGTGTGTGTGTGCATGCGTGCGCGTGCATATGTGTGTGCTAGGAATGAGCCATGTAGTTAGTAGGTCCTGGTATGTAGTGGATTAGTTTGGTTTGCTTTTAATGTGTAAAATAAATGAATTTCACAGAAGCAAACAGGTCATCACCCCTGCCTTGAGAACATCACCATCTAGTGGGGAGACAGAAATACACAAAAACCTAAAGAGAAGTTGTTACATTTTGAAAGACTCATAGATTTTAAAGCTATAAAGAGCCAAACTGATTTTGCCTGAGAAATTGGAGTTTTCAAAAGGTAGTAATATTTGAACTTGCTTTTGAAAGATTTCTAGATACTTTGAGTGAAAAAACAATGATCAAACATGGTCAGAAATTATTTTAGAAAGTTTCTGCTTCTGAGCTGGTCTGCAAACTTAATGGTTTCAGTCTTCCAGGGCCCTTTTTGGTTTTGGCACAAGAAAGACAGGAAATTAAGCCAGGGCATGTAATAAATAGTCCAGCAGTCAGTAGTCAAAGTTTTAAATGCAAAGTCACACTGCACTGGTGGTTCCTAGCAGGAGTCATCATTGACCATCCATCGGAAAGAGACTGAATCAAGATAGACAAAGACTCTGCTTACTGGATGCCAGTCAGTGTATGAAGAAATTACAAGGCTAGGGTAGGAACTCTTAGGAAAACACACTAAGGGCAACATCCACAGCATTGGAATCAATGTGAGTGTGAAAGTCTTAGCAAAGAGGAACAGAAGTCAAAATTCAACACAAATGTTGATCATGTGCAGATCAGAGACCTCCAGGGCAGAGTACTGTGCCACCCACCTGGCCTGCAAAACTTGGTCCCCTTCTGCAGCCATTGACTGCAGTCAAGATGTGAAAACTGGTTTTAATGAAGAAAGTGGAGAAAAACATAAAAGGAGACAGGTCTCACATTTAAGCAAGCTCAACCATCTTAATTAGTTCTAAATTTCTGGAGGAAATGAGGCCACCATTCTGGGCTCACCTCGCCCACAGCATCACACTTCACATTCTAGAAATAGCTGCTTCTCCTTGCACACACAGGTAGCTGTTGTCCCCCTAGCTTTAGGTGATGACGTGTCCTCTGTCCCCTTCTGTCTCGTAAGCCAGCTAAGATCAGCTTAAAAGACTAAGCTCATTTTTTTCAATCTAACAAAATTTTCCTTCCCTGCTAGGTGACCTTGTTTTTGTTTATTTTATTTTGTTTTGACAGGATCTTATTGTATTTAGTCCTGGATAGCTTAGAACTTGCTAATGTAAACCAGGCTAGCCCAGAACACACAGAGATCCACTTGCCTCTACCCAATGCATGCAGAGACTAAGGGTGTGCACCACCATGCTCAGCCTTTTTAAAAACAATGTTTTTAAAGATGTAAATATTTACTTTAATTCCGTGTGTATTGGGACAGGTATGTGCATGTGAGTTTGTGTGCCCAGAATATACTCCAGAGAGCCAAAGCAATCTTGAGGAGAAAAACAAACAAACAAACAAAAAAACAAAAACACTAAAGAGATTGCTATTCCTGACTTCAAGGTTTATTTGAGACATAAAGTAATAAAAACAATATGGAACTGGCACAGATGTGTAGAGCAATAGAATCAGATAGAACACCCAAGCATGAATACTCATAATTATAGCCATCTGATATTCCACAGAGTCAAAAAACATGCTGAACACCTGACAGCATTTTAACAAATGATACTTGGAAAATGGATGCCCACATTCAGAAGAATAAAATTAGATCCCCATCTATCTTGTACAAAAATTAGATCCAAGTGGATCAAAGGCCTCAATTTGAAACCCAAGCCATTAAAACTACTAGAAGGAAACATGGGCTGTACCTACAGGACATATGTGTAGTAAGGACTTCCTGAATGGAATTCCACTTGCCAAGGAATTAAGGCCAATAATTGATAACTGGGATCTCATAAAATTAAAACATCTCTTTACAGCTAAGGAAACAGTCAGCCCAGTGAAGAAGAAACCACAGAATGAGAGAGAATATTTGCCAGATATACATCTGACAGAGGATCAATATCTAGAATATACAAAGAACTAAAACAAAGTTTTATATACAAAGGGTCTAGGGAGCAAAGAACCCAATTGAAAAATGGCTTAGGAAGATCTAAACAGAGTTCTTCATAGAAGAAATAAAAGCTAAGAAATACCTCAAAAAGTGTTCATCATACCTAGCAGTTAGGGAAGTGGAAATTAAAACATTGTGAGATTTCATCTTACCTCAGTCAGAATGGCTAAGATCAATAAAACAACAGACAATGAAAGGCAGTGAGACTGTGAAGAAAGAGGAATTTTCATTTGATGTTTTGGGAATGCAAATTGGTGCAGCCTCTGTGGAAGTCTGTATGGAGAATCCTCAAAAAATAAAAAACTAAATCTATCATATGACCATCTATACCATTCTTCAGCATATGTCCAAATGACTGGGTTTCCTGGTCCACAGATACTTGCTCAGCAATGTTCATTGCTGCCCTATTCACAATAGCCAAGAGATGGAAGCTTAAATGTCCTTCAGCAGATTGAGTGGATAATAAAATACGGCACAAATACATGTGTCATGCTCAGCTGCTACCTTCACTTGCAAACTACAATGTAGTGGGGTTTTGGGGACTTGAAGTGCCATATTTAGGTACAACTCTTTCCTGAATTTTCTCCTTCTTTTATCTTGCCCTTTATTTCTCATTGTAAAAATTGTTAGTTAGAACTTATTATTCAGCCACCAAACACTGAGGGCATTCTTTTAATTCACAGAATCTTTTATGCATCTATTTTGGTTCAACCAAACATAAGAAATATTTAGCTATCTAGGACTTGTTTTCATGTTCTAACAAAACCAAATTACTTAAAAACATCTAAGTAATTCAATCAAAAGAATGTTCATGTAATAAAATTCTTTGGTTTACCTGAGATTTATAAAAAAAATTCCTCTTTACCTAGGTCATTATCATGTCGAGATTAAATTCAGTCACAGTAACAGAAAATTCTAAATAGCAGAGGTTGAAATGTGTGGAGATCTACTTTAAAGTCACCTGTAAAAAATCCAAATGTGGTCATCCATGCATGGGACAACAACTCTGCCATACAGGAGAGATTCAATTTCTTGTATTAATGATTCACTCTAGTTCAAGTTGCTTCATATTAGTTAAATAATAACTCACCCATGCTCCTGTAAGTGTGCGCGCGCGTGCACGCATACACACAAACATACACACATGCACCCACGCACCCACACAAAGTAAAACGAAAGTGGAAAACTTTGGAAAAGGAAGGTGATCAGCTGGAGTAGGATGGAGACAAGAGAGGATAATGGGAATCACATGATGAAAATATGTTCTATACACATGTTGAAATCCTTTCTTGGAATACATTATTATATATAATAAATATATTTTAACAAATACATGAAAGGAGGCTGAAGTTGTATCTGCGTCAAATTGTAGATAGGAAATAGGAAAGGTGAAGGAGAGATTTGTTTTCCTTGGCTGTTTGTTCTTCTGGAGACCTCTGTCAGCTTCCTAAAGACCCTTATCAGCAGCTTAACAGCTCTGTGCTCCATCTCATTAGCCAGAACTTAGTCACGTGGCTGCACATAATCACCAGAAGTTGGGAAATGGGTTTGTTTTTAAAGGTAGGAACATACCTATGTTGGTAATATAAGGTTTATCCTGCTAAAAAAGGAAAGTTAAAAATAAGGAGCAGAGATGGATGGCCGGTTACTGTGACAAACAAAAAATAACTTGGGAGGAAAGGGTTTTGAGAATGGGCTTTGAGGATTTACAGCCTCACCCCACTTTTAGTTCATTTCCTGCTATACATTTATGATAGAAGATGCAATCTCTCAGCTTTCTGCTCCGTCTGCCCATTGCCATGCCTCCCTGTTAGTTGAACAACATCCAGTTGGAGGAGTTTTGTTTCAGACACGATAGGAAAAAAGTCTTTTTCTAAACCCATGGCAGAAGAGGAAGATGAGCTGCCTGTTTTCTCTACCTTTCTGAGCTAGCAGATCTTCACCTCAGCATCTAGGTGATGGTCCCTCAGTCTTTATCGGTAAAATAAAAAGATACTTAATTAAAACAACATTTGCCTCCTTACATGGAGGTGGCTGAGGTGGTGGATGTGAAGACCCATCACCAGAATGCAGCCTCAGCATCGAGGAGGAGGAGGAGGAAGAGGAGGAGGAGGCAGTGTTGTGCCACAGATATAAAACAACAGATTATAATTTGTATAATGAAATAAACCTTTTTCTCCCCAGGTTGTTCTTTGTCATGGTATTTGCCACAGTAGTAGAAAGTGAACTAGAGTGTTTGAGCTCACTAGGCTTGTTTCATAGGATAGGAGAGGGCCAGGTAATGTCAATTTGATTCCCACCTTCCACTTCCTGTACCCTCTCCCCTCCCCCCTCCCCCCCTTTTTCCCTGACTGCCCAACTTCCCCTTACTCTCTATGGTTACTTCCAGTCAACTGGTTGCTTGCTCTACCACTTGACCTATGACTGGTTTCATTTAAATAATACAATCTTGGGATTCATAGTATGATCAAATATTTCATAATAATAGTCCATCATTGAGGGGAAGCCAAGTCAGGATCTTGGAGTGGAGGCAAAAACTGAAGCAGACACCACAGAGGAACAATGATTCCTGGACTTCTTCCTCTGGCTTGTCCAGCTCAGTTACTTATACAGCTCAATGCCACTTGCCAAGGGATATGGTTCCTCCCACAGTAGACTTCTACATCAATTAGCAACCAAGAAAAGGTTCCACAGACATGCCCACAGGCCAATCTGTCAGAGGCAATTTCTCAGTTGAGATTCCCTGTTTCTAGCTATGAGAAGTTGACAGCCAAGCCTGGTCACTGCAGGAAGGCGCCCACCACACTCTGCTTGTCAGAGTTATTTGTGTGTATCTGTTTTCAGTGATGGAGTCTTGGCAGAGCATGTTTTCTTCTGTGATCATACTGCTGCACTTACAGAGTATAATAAGCCATTTACAGATGTTAACTCAATCAAAAGATGTTGAAAATCCTTGCTTCTATTCAGTCTTCAAAATGCCCTCAGCAAAGTCAGGAGGTAAGGCTTCTGTAACTCTTGGGATGCTCAGAGCCCCTATATCCATCATGCTTCTTGCTGGGCCACCCGATAGTCTGTGGTATTTGAACACTCATTTCCCTTTCTTCCCAGCTGGTGCTGCTGGGTGGGGAGGTTATCGGACATTTAGGAAGCAGAGTGTTATAATAAGAGGTTTCTGGCCTGGTCTAGTCTCAGTCCAGACCTGCCCACCATGGCTTAAGCCCCACAAAGTGACTCTTATATTAATTACATGCTGTTCTATCTATGGCACAGGCATATTGCTAGCTAGCTCTTTCATCTTAATTCAACCCATTTCCATTAATCTGTCTTGCCACGTGGTCTGTATCTTACCTGTATTACTTTTACATGTTGATTCTTCTTTGACTCTACCCTCCTTCCCCATCTGTGCTCCGATTTCCCTAACTAATTCTAAGATGCCTGCCATAGGCCAAGACAATTCCTTTATTAACAACATACAGAAAGACAATCCATATCAGAGCCTAGATGAAAGAAATATGCCACTGAAAGTGGGCTTTGAGGATTTACAGCCTCACTCCACTTCTAGTTCACTTTCTGACTTACACTTATGGAAGATGAGATCTCTCAGCTTCCTACTGTGTCTGCCTGTTGCCATGCCTCCCCCATCACTATGAACTCTTTACCCTTAAATTGCTTCTGGTCATGGTATTTTATCACAGCCACAGAAGAATCAGGAATTCAGGCAGCTGTAATCTTGCTGGGGTCACTCTGAAGCAGCCTCAAAACTCCTGATCTCTTCTCTAAGCCTACATATTCCTAGGATTGACCAGAGATCTCAGCTCCTTGATTTCATAGATCAAGAAAATAAGCTCCCTGGGGCTGGAGAGATGGATTACTGCTTAAGAGCACATCCTGCTCTTATGGATTGACTAGGTTCAGTTCCCAGCTCTCACCGGGTGGCTAATAACCATCGGTAGCTTCTGTTCCAGGAGATCTGATGTCTTCTTCTGGCCTCCCTAAATATGGCCACTGGTGCTGTGACTCCTGGTGATGGACACTGGAGGATGGTTATGGTGGTCCCTGCCACCAGCCTATTGTTAAGTGTTAAATGTTGTTTTGTTTTTCATGCCTCTCAATCTCAGACCTGTCTATGTGGGTCTACCTAAGACCTGCACACTTTCCACAGCACACTTTCTTGGCACTGTGTGGTTTGTGGCATTCTCTGACACAGTCCCCCGGCACGCCACAGAAACCACTGTGGCGCAAAACTACAAGCAGGAAAGAGCTCAGTGCCTGAGCCTGTTGTAATTCCTGTGAAGGGTTTCTGAAGTTCCTCAAAACAGTCATGAATGAAACTGTTCAACACCATTTGGAAGAAAGTCAGAGAACTTCAGTTTGAGACTGAGCCAACGAGGTAATGAAATTCAGTGAGTGCCACAGAGGAGGTATATGAACGCTTCAGGATAGAACAAAAGCCAGCTGAACCAGCCAAGTGCAACTACTTCCACAAAATGCATTTACCCAAAGAATCTGAATGCTTTTCAAACCATGGCATTGTATTTTTCCATGAAGTATCAAATGTTCTGTATTTATCAGTAAAGCTACAAATCCAAATTTAAATTTTATTTTAGTTTGGTATTGTTGGTTTTTTTTTGTTAAAAAAACAAACAAACATTCAACCCAAAAAATGCTTTATCAGAACTGGATTGTTACCAGAACATCTGCTGAGTGGTGTTCTGAGAAAGCAATACAAGCTTTCAAAAAGAAAGATTCGTTTATTTTTATTCTCTGTGTTTGAGTGTTTTATATCCAAATGTATACATGTATACCACATACATGTCTGGTCCCCGAAGAGCTCACAGCACAGGGTGAGAAGTTCCCTAAAACTGGAGTCTGAGAGGGCTCCAGTGAGGTGCTGGCAATCCAACCCGAGTCCCATGCAAGAGCATCAAGTACTGTTAACTGTTAAGGCACCTCTCTGTCCCAATATTTTTCTTAAAAGATAGCCCCTGAAAGGACTACTTAGGCAGGCAAAATAGTCCTATAGTTTGTGATTATAGAACTGTAGTCCCTGATGCTGGAAATGAGCTTTATAGTACAGCTATTTAAGCATGTACCTTATAGGTGAAAAACTAATGTCTGCAGCCTGATAATATAAAAATTGTCGGGGCTGGAGAGGTGGCTCAGCGGTTAAGAGCACTGTCTGCTCTGCCAGAGGACCCGGGTTCGATTCCCAGCACCCACATGGCAGCTCACAACTGTCTGTAGTTCCAGGCAAGACACCAAGACAAATAATTAAATAAATAAATAAGTTTTTATAAAAAAATATATATATAAAAATTGTCTTATTTTGTAAAGGTTGTTCCAGTTTAGAAGCGGGAATTAAGAGTAAGAACCAGGATACTCAGTTACAACTGCATCATTGTCGGGACTAGATGTATATAACAGGACTAATAGAAACCAATGCTCCATGCCCGATCTATGTCTTAAAATTATTCCTGTCTGCCTCATAAAAAGTGAATTGCCCTTAGGTTTCCTTTGGGAAATGAGTGCCTACAGGCCTTAGTGCTAACACCAACATAATAAGCTTTTGGCTTTTATACACCTTGGGAAATAAATGGGCACCAAGAGCTTTCTCAAAGACATTTAGAGCAATTTCTTTATTGAAAAAATTAGGATAAGACACACTTTCTAAAAACAGACATGGTGGAGTACATATATGTAATCTCTGAGATTGAACATTGAGGTGAATTGAAGGTTTGAGGCTAACCAGGGCTACATGGCTAGAACATATCTCAAACAAAAAAAACAAGAGCCTTGAAGATGGCATTTGTGACAGTCCAGCTAGGTAACATATGGGAAAGTGTATTTAAATCCACATGAAAGAATCAGGTTGATCTATTTAACTCATGTTTACCCATTTCAGCAAGTACCCATTAATCAACTCTGTGGTGGACGCCATACAAGAGACTTGGTACATAAGGGATTAAACGGATTCCCAGTCCTCGTGGAGTCTAAAAGGATAGTGCTTTCCTAATCCAAAACCCAAAAGAAAGGTAACCAGGCCAGCCCCCACTTCATGATGTTCTGTTGTGGTTTCTTACTTCTTTCCCACCTAGCATTCTCTCAGTTTTAGTTAGCCCAGTAAGTAATTGCTTCACTTCACTTAGTTCTGTGGGAACATGTCCTTTCCCCCCTCCCCACCCCTACCCCGCCCTGAAACTCAGCGCCTTGAGTGTAGCAGACACAGAAAATACTGACAAATATTTGTTGAGCAGTTGAATGAATGAACAAATGAAAAAACAAATGATTGAAACACAGGACTGACTACAACGCAGCTTCTATTAATACATTAGGCTTTCACAGAGCCGTGGCAATCTATAGCAGTATTTAATCCGAGCCCTTATAGAGCTGCTTTCCAGAGCCTTGTTACAGGAGACCCTGTCTTACACTGCCCCACCCCCACCCCCAGTTAGTAGCTTGAACACCCAGAAATCCTTCCTGCGCTCAGGAGGATTACACGAATGAGAAAGGAAGACTTTACTTTTCGTACAAGTGTGTATTATATGCCGAGGATAGCACTGCATATTAAAAGAAAACTACGAAATTCTCAAGACACCTATGTTCTCACGGGTACCTGCCAAAATTCAGCTTCAACTGCCTCATCTGTGAACTATCTAGGTCGTTTCCGTAGAAGCTTGGGCGATTCAAAGGCCCACGCAAACTCCAATTAGATCACCTCTGGAGGAAGGCCAGATTGACAGGCTCGCGCAAGGCGGGGACCGAAGAGTGGCGCCAGTCGCCACGTCGGACTCTCAGTCACACTGCTTGCTGCCAGTCACATGCCTGTACAGTCCCTTAGTGCCGGATCGGCCCGCGCACGCGCAGCTCCGGAGCGTCTTGCGCATGCGCAGCACCCAGACCCGCCTCTCGGGGCGCGCTGACAGCTTCCGGTCTGGCGTCCCCGCCCCCCAGGTAGCTGAAGCTTTCGGGGGCTCCGTGCTGTCAGGCGCGGGGTAGAGTGGGCCGGGTGTGGCTGGGGAACCAGATCCCCGCGAGCGGGGTCCCTGCAGCCATGGCCTGCTCCATCGTCCAGTTCTGCTCCTTCCAAGACCTGCAGTCCGCGCGAGACTTCCTGTTCCCTCACCTGCGGGAGGAGACCCCCGGCTCCCTGAGGAAGGACCCGAGTAAGTGTCCGGCGGCCGGGACGCGGCTGAGAGCCTCCGCTCCGCGGCTCCCCAGCTTCAGCCTTCTGCGTCTAGCGTCCTGTCGCCTGTCTGTCACCCCTCCCCACCCCCTCTCTCCCAGTTCCAGCTTCATGCCGCCTTCCTCTGCACACCACCTGCTCCCGGAGCGCATCTTCCGTCACAGCCCTTGCCAGACGTCACTCATCCACCCTGTGCTTGTCCCTAACTTCCATCCTTCTCTAGCCCTGGGACTGTGGCCTTTGCTCCACCCCTTCCGAAAGTGTTTAGCATCCCCACCCCCTGTTCTTCCATCACCTTTCTGTCATTCATATTTGAGGAATAAATGGCTGATTGGCAAGTGAGGGGTTTTTAAGGTGGTGGGTAAACACCGAAATAAGAAAAGCAATCACTTAGGAAGCGAAGGAAAGTCCACGATAGTAACTCAAATTACAGCGACATGGCCAAGAAAAGTTAATTGGCGTTTATTGAGGAGAGAAGCCTTCACCACTTATTACCATCAAACCCTTCTTCAGCACTATAAATCCCAGGGCTTGGTTATTGGGTGCTGAGTGTTTCTTTAGGATTTGTTATATGCTTTGTTTCTCCTTTTGAAAGAGCATGTCTTGTGCTGCTTTCTTATTTTGATATGAAACACATTTTGTGGCATAGTGTTGTTACTCTGTGCTATAGCAGAATGGTGATATAAGACACAATAACAATAACAATAAAAACTAAAATAAAACCAAAACTCTCCCCTTAGAAAATTAGAAGCTATCACAGGGCACTAGGAAGATTCAGCCTCACATCCAAGGCCAGCTTGGGTCTGCCTGAAGAGTAATGTTTGAAAAATACCAAATTAGGAATGAACAGTCTGTGCCGATCATTGCTGCAACATGCTACTTAGGGTTAGTATTTCTGTCCTGTAGGACCTATGATTCACTGGTAACATCTTCTTGTATGTCTGCATGTGAGTGAGGGTGCCGTAACAGGCCAGTTGAGAGTGTCAAATCTCCTGGAGTAGGGATTATGTGTGCGTGTGAGCAACCTGACGTGTGTGCTAGGAACCAAATTCAGATTCTCTGGAAGAACAGAAAGTGCCTTTAACCCCTGAGCCGTCTCTCCAGCTCCCATGAGGCACCTCTTTTTAATGATATGGAGGCCTCCCTGTGAAGTAAGAGACAGAAGTGTGAGAGAAAGCATGGGAAGAGGAGGCAGGTCTGAACAGCTCTGGTGTTTAAAGAACCCCCAGAATCTGAATGACTGGAGAGGAGGGTGTGAGGGGAGGAGCAAAGAAAGGCTGTAGAGCAGCAGAGGTGCTCCCTCCATCAGAGGAATGAAGTTGTCAGATTAGCATCTGATTCAATCTACAGAACTTGTTGAAGACCCCTAGTGTACTATGGCAGCCAGTGGCAAGGAGAGTCAGGAAACTGGGAGATGGATTGAGAAGCTTAATCCAAATGAGAAGCCCTATGAACTTGAACATGGCTTAGCAGAATTTGAGGGGAAGTAGATATTAAGGAGATAGGGTCTGTATGTACAACCTTGAGAGAGTCTGGTGATAGAGGTTGTAGCTGGTGAAGAAGAGTTTAGGATGCCTTTGGTTTGGCTGGTGTGTGTGTTAAGAGAGAATGAAGACATGCTAACCTTTCATATCCAAAATGCTTTTACAAGTGAGCAAGTGACGTTACACAGTAGGTAGAGGTCCAAAACTTGGTAGGGCATCTGGAGTCAGGGGTATTAATTTGGGAGTTACCAGCAGAAGTGTGGTTTTAGTCTATAGGATTTTGTGTGGTGAACTGGGTACAGAAGATGTACCCTTAGAGAGAGACTGAGGTTCAGGAGTCTTGTAAAGGTTCCTGAGAAGATGGAAAGGGAGTAGCAGAGAGAGGAGTGCAAGGTGATGGAAGTCTTTCAGAAGCTGAGGAGAGGGTTTGATACAGGTAAAGAGTGGTCAGTAGAGGCCAGACTAAGAAAGTGCCCAGCGGTTTGGGGAGGATGGGACTGACTGGGACCTGTTTGCACTGTTTCTGTGGGATAGTGGTCATGTCTGTAGGGTGATGGAGGAACTGGAAAATGGGTAGTGAAATTGGTGTTTCAGGGAGCTTAGCTGTGAAGGACAACAGATTTGGAGTGAGAAACAGGGACTGTAGAGCAGAAAAGCACATCTCTATCCCACTACCGCTGGTCCAGGCCACCGTTTCTCAGCCTGGGCCATGTACTGGTTTACTAACAGGCTTCCTTCCTGCTTCCACTCTTGGCTTCTAATTAGTTTCAACAATAGTCCCAGTAAGCTTCAAAGATAAAATTTAAATCACATTCTCCTTATAATCCACAATGCTTTTTTGTTTTCATTGTACTTTAACTTAAAATCAGTAATTCTGGATTGTGAGAAGACTTAGCAGGTAAAGGTGCTATCCTCATAATACTAATATTTTACTGATATCTAGGGATACATATTTATGAATTGTAGCGTAGTATTTCAGTACATATTTGAATGTGTCATGATCAGAATGGGATGACTGGCATGCTTGTCATTTATATTGTCATTTTTTTCTCTTGGGAACAGTTAAAATCCTCGCTACTAGCAACATTGAAACTACAACTAATAATGTCACCTGTAGTTTACTGTGCTGTGCTGTAGATTAGTCACTCCTCCTGTTCATTTATGCCTCCTCTGTATCATTAACTGTCCTTTCTCCATGACCCATCACCACTGTCACAGCCTCACCAGCCTCGCTCCAAGCCCTTTGCCACTGTTCTCACAGCTTTACCAGCCTCTACCCAACACTCTTCTGTTTTTAGGAAATAAATGTTATTGTTGTTTATTTGTTTTGAGGCAGGGTCTAGCCATTTGGCCCAGCCTAAGTAACTTAAAGCTCTCCCAGGCTGGCTTTAAATTCAAGATCTGCCTCAGCCTCCCAAATGCTGAGATTATAGACATGAAACACTATGACTACTTAAAAACTTTTATCTTCCACATTATGAGTGAAAATGTATATTTGTATTTGTGTATCTGATTTAATTTATTTAACATCATTTTCTGTTTCATCTGTATTGTTGTAAATGAGTGAAGTTAATTTTTAATGGTCAAATAATATTCCATTCTTGTATGTGTTTCTAGCCCAGCCTAGCCCCATGGTCTGGACTCACCCACAGGTGCTTAGCTCCCCCAAAATGACTCTGATGCTTATATTAATTACATACTGTTTGACCTATGCTAGAGTTTATTGCTAACTGTGTCTTTCATCTTAACTCAACCCATTTCCATTAACCTATCTTGCCACATGGCCCATGGTTTACCTGAATTTCTTTACATATTGCTCCTTTTGCAGCTTGATCGTGTCTCCCCTGACTCCACCCTCCTTCCCCTTTATCCATGCTCAGATTTCCCACCTGTTCCTAAGATGCCCTGCCATAGACTAAAACAGTCCCTTTCTTAAGCAATGATATTCACAGCATATAGAAAGGCAACCCACATCATTCCATTATGTGTATGTATATTACATTTTCTCCACTGACCTATCAATAGACCTCTAGGCTTAATTCCATATCTTGGCTTTTTGACCAGTGCTACAATCAGCACAAGAGTGTATTTCTTAAACATGCTGATTTTCTTTGTTCGGTGTTCTGTAATGGGAATGCAGACTTCTATCAATTCTGTTTCTAGAATTATGAAGAGTTCTGTGGTGTTTGCTCTAATAGCTAGACTAATTTGTAGTGATTTAATTTATATTTGTACCAAGAGTGTTTCTCTATATTCTTGCTGGTTTTTTGTTCTTGCTGTTTTATAAGTCATCTTATTGTGGTTTTGACTTTCTCATAGTTAATGCTGTTGAGTAGTTTTTCATACATTTCCTGGAAATTTTCTCTATTTATGCTCCTTTTTAATTGGATCACAGTTGTTATTATTTTGCTGTTGAGCTGCTTGAGTTTTGTATAGGGTGTGGGTTACCCTCAGTCTGAGATTTCTTGGCTGTTACCCCTGGATTGTTTTTCGCTTTTGTTGTCAGCACTTTCTAATCCTTTGCTCACAACAGTGTTCTATTGGATTTTTGTATGTGGCTGTTATATAGGGCTCTTTTATTAAAGCTCATCATATGTTAGCCTTATATTTTATACTCATTCCCATTTATTAATGGGAAGGATTTAGATTTTAAGGTTATTTTCTTTTTCTGTTCTTTGAGAATATATGTGTGTATAAATATATTTTTATCTCATCCACCTCACAACTGACTTTTCCCAAATCTCCACATGTCCCTCTCCCAACTTCATGTCCTTTGTTTTTTTCCTTTATAACCCACTGAGTCCAATTAGAGCTGCTCATATGCATACGGGTCTAGGGCCACCCACTGTATCATGGATAACTACAAGACCTGCACCCTAAAGAAAACTGATTTCTCCTCCCCCAGCAGCCAACTGCCAGTAGCTCTCCCTGGGGGGTGAGACCCTGTGAGCCTCTTTTCCATCTGAGTTGGTATGTTGCTGGCTTGATCTTTTGCAAGTCTTGTGGAGGCAGCCACACTTGCTACTTGCTTTTGTCTTGGACTCCTTTCTGTTCCATTGATGTATTTATTGATTGTTGTTCATTTTAAGGCACCGTAGATTGTCCCTGCTAAATGATTCATCTCTCAGGAATGTTGTAGAGATAGTCTTACCCATTTCTCTCCCAGCTGAGCTTGAGAATTTATTAAGTTTTAAAAGCCAAATTCACAATAGGATTTTTGATGAGCTTATATTGCTTATATTCACTTGGGGAGCATTGGCATTTGCCCGACTGGGAATTCTTCTTTCATGAAAACATTTATTGGGTGTGCTTGGCAGAATTTCTGTATATTAAAGACATACAGTTTGATATATGGTTTACATGCTAAAATGATTATTACAATCAACTCAGCACATCTGCCACCTCACATATTCTTTTTGGAGGTTGTAAAGAGCAGAGCATCTTCTAATTACTTTTAGCAACTTTCAGGAGTACAATATAATTTATACCTAAGCCAGATGTCCTTATTTCAGAAATGCTAACTATGAAACAAAGAACAATAATAAACAGGAACGTATATATTTTTCTTTACTATGCATCTAAAATGTTACAGGTGCTCAAGTGATACTGTTAAAATGATCAGCTTTTCTTTACGTGCACTTGAACCAAAAAAAACCCCTATAACTATGATGAAAGATTTGGCTGGTATTCAGAGGATTTATTTTAAATATAAAGAATGATTTACACAAGGAAAGTAGTTGAACGTTAGAAAGGGTTAAGGAAGTAAGATGTAGAAGTGGAGTCTCTAGAATATGCAAAGAATAGTTTCATTATTTTTTATGCCTTCATCACATTTCATACTGGCACATGGTTCTCAGCCACGTTAGTTCGGGTTCCCACTTCTGTGTGTTGTGTGCTGTGCTGCAGAGAAGAAGCTTCTGAGATGTCACCAGAAGACTCTTAAGAGCTGATAAACACTGAGCAAAGATCACAAGATACAAAATAATATTTTTTTAAAAAAATAACTTTTCTATACCAATAACACTGATAAGGAAATAGCTTTGTTCATAATAGCCTCAAAACAAACAACAACAAACATAACCAGTGAAATGAGTGACCTCCGTGGGAAACTTGAAAACACTGAAGAAATTAAGGAAGACACTGGTAGTGGAAAGACCTCTCATGCTCATGGGTTGTGAAAGTGGCCATCTTACAAAAGAACCTGTAGATCCATTGCAACCCTGATCAAAATTGTATCACTATTCTTTGCAGAAATTAAAATCAAAAACTGTAATTCATATGAAAGCACAAAGCATCCTGGCTATCTGAAGCATTCCTGAATGAAAGAATAATGATGGAGGTGTTACCATACTTGATTTAAAATTATTACAGGATGACAGTAATAAAAGAATAAAAATAAAAGGATGACACTGAAGTAAACATATATAGATTAATAGAATGAGATAGGTATGAGTAACTTTCAGTTACCTGATTTTTGACAAAGATGCCAAAAATACACACTAGAAAAAAGACCACATTATTATCATATGATATTGAGGAAACTGGATGCCTACATATAGAAGAATGAAACTTGATTCTTAATTACCACCCTAGACAAAGTCAACTCAAAACGGATCAACAACTTCAACATAAAACCCAGAACTGAAACTTTTAGGAGAAAAGATAGAGTTCTTTAAAAGGTATGTACAGAGGCAAGGACTTTCTAAATAGGATTCTATGTGCTCAGGAAATGAGCCCAATAATTGGCAAAGTGGACCTCACAAAGTTAAAATTTTCTGTTCAACTGAAACTGTCTATAAAAAGACAGCTTACAGAACAGGGAAAAGTCTTTGCTAGCTGTGTATTTCACAGAAGATTAATACCGAGACTATACAGAGAACTAGGAAAACTAAATACCATGAAACCCCAGAGCAGAACTGAGCAGAGTCCTCAGAAGAAGTAATGGCTAATAAATATTTAAAACGTGTTCATTATCATTAGCCTACAAGAAATTAAAATTCAAACTACTTTGAGATATCTTCTTAATTATAGTCAGAATGGCGATTATCAAGACAACAAATGTTGGTAAGGGTGTAGAGAAAGCGGAGTTTTTATTCACTGTTGGTGGCAGTAGTTATAATTGGTGCAGCCACTATAGAAATCAGTGTGAAGGGCTCAAAAACCAGTAGAACTATCATATGACCCAGCTATATCACTTCTGGGCATTTATTGAAGAAAGGACTGTGCACCTGGCTTATGTGCACATCCATTTTCATGGCTGCTCTATTCACAATAGTTAAAAAATAAAATCAGCCCACCACCTGGTAAGTAGGTAACGGGCATGTGGTACATGTGTATAATGGGATTCTCATTCAGCACAAAAGAAAGACAAACTTAAGAATGGAAAATATACTGAGTGAACTAAGACAGGCCTAGAAAGAAAAAGACCTCATATGTGGGTCCTAGTTTTGAAGTTTTAGCTCTGTGTATTTAAGATGGAGTGATACTTGGAGGGGCCCCTTTTGAGGAGATAATAAAACATATATGAAAGTAAAGGGAGGATCTTAGGAATAAAATGATTTAAACAGAATTAATGGTAAGTTCTTTTAATTTATAAAATATATTATTTGTCTTTAGTGCTGAGCCATTTGAAAACTAAATAGAAAGCACAATGACTCTTATGTATGACTACCTCTTCTGTGATAACTTCCTTAAGTGGCTCCCATAGCCAACTTCCTGACCCCTGAGGAACCTATTTGAACTTAAGCTCTAGAACCTGATCCTGTTTTTTGATCTATGTGTTGGTGTTGACGATTCCTGTCCCCACCCCCACCCCCTTCTCATAAAGCCACAGGAGATTAGAGTGTTTGATGATCCACATGCACCTTGTAGACTTTAGATTATGATTTTGCCCTAATACTGGGTGTGCGTGCTTTAATAAAAACCAAATATTTTATGATTAATGTAGAAACAGGCACCTCACTGAGCAAATTTAAAGGATGTAGTCACTACTATTAATGGGGAACTACCAAAACCTAGATGAGGATTAGGGATCAGCCCAATGAAAACTGATAAATCAAGAGTAAGAAAGAAGAATAATACCAATTTTATTTTAAGAAAAATATGACTCATTAAATGAAGCTCATGTTTCCTTTGGGTCCCAGAATTTAAATCTTGCTTATAAATTCACATTTTATCTACTATTTTGCTAGTTTGGGAAGCATAATTTTTTTATACAAAAAAAAATTGTATTCTGGCTTACTTATCAACTCAATGGGCTTTCAAGTTACAATCATTTTTAACTTTTAGTAATTTCTAGAAGTTTCTTCTTATAAAAGCAATAGATAAAAATGGAAATGAATTTGCTTTGGTATTAAGATCTTAGAATATAAAAATTAAATTTTCTCCCTTTCTGACATTTAGTTTTTCAGTTTCTCATTCAATTTTTATTCTTGACACACTCATGAAAATAACTGTCAAGTTAATTGTCCACTTATGGAATTCAATTTCCTTTTTAGCTTTAGGTTCTTGTTAAATGGAAAAAAAAAATGCTCTCCATCTAGAGGTACAGACTATTCAAAAGTAAGTTAGAATAATGTATATGGGGAAATAAATAGAACTGTAGAAATCAGAAGGCCTTTGTTGGTAGAATGATTCATTGGACATAATCCTAAATAAGACATTTGTGTTGAGGGGTATGTTTTCTCTGTGGTTTGAAGTTTCCTTTATCAAGTCAGAGAACAGTATTTTACAGTGGCATAATATGCTCAGGGGAAAAACGTTCTTTTAAGGAGGGAATTATTGAAATTACCTGAGTTATTGGTTTTATTCTTTGAGGCAAAATGTTTGTTTAACTGGATAAGAGCGAGAACACAGATTTGCAGTACTGGAGCTCAGTGTAGTGGTGCTTGTCTTATTGGTACTTTTTCTGAATCTATACCGTTTAGAGTAGTGAATAGGTCAGCAGTCAGTCAGATCAGGTTAGCAGCCAGTCAGTCAGGTTACCATTTAGTCAAGTCAGTCAGTCAGTCAGTCAGTCAGTAAGTCAGTCAGTCAGTCAGTCAGTCAGTCAGGTTAGTAGTCAGTCAGTCAGTCAGTCAGGTTAGCATTTAGTCAGTCAGGTTAGCATTTAGTCAGTCAGTCAGGTTAGCAGTCGGCCAGATGTTGTCACTTTCATGTCTTATATAGAACCTCTTGATCCTCTTGATTTTTCTCTATGCCATGTAGGTTGGTAGAGCAGCTTCTTCTATTTAAAGAGAAGTTATGATTCAACATGTGGTGTGAAACAAATGAAGGGTAATTTTAACAACTGAAATACACAAAGTATGTTGAATTGAACTTGAAAGACTCAATTTTACCCCTAATGAAAACCTTGATAACCTGTGAATTTTTAGGATATGAGAGGATAAAATTTAAAAGACATTCATGCCTTAGAACACAAGTGGGAGACTGGGTGTGGAGGCTCATGCCTCTCATCACAGCACTTGGGAGGTAGAAACAGAAAGGTTGTGAGTTCGAGGAGCATTGGCTACATATTGAATTCAAGGTCTGCCTAGATTGCATGAGACACACATACACACCCTATGGAGAAGTGGAAGGAGACAGAAGACAAACACAAGGGTAGGGTTTGAGGAATAAAAGCAAACAGAGAAAAAGTACACATACCTTGTGTATCCTAGCATGCTATTTTGTCATTAGGTTGGACAGCAAGGCAGGTGGGAAAGCCCACTGACTCATGTACCTTTGGGATATTGCTTTATAGAAATATCCTGACATAACAGCTTTTTTAGGTACAGTGTCTAGGTGTGAATCATATTGTTGAAGTTCCATATCAGCGTAAGATTATATAGTTCATAATTTAATGTTAAACCTTGATCAATGATCAGGCTGTAAAGAAAACACTATTAATGATAGAGATGGCAGGTTTTTTACAGCATGGGTCTTGGTGATTGCTCAGGTCCTCATACTTGCTCAGTGCACACTACCCACCAAGATGTCTCCTCAGCCTCCTTTAACCTGTCCATCATCTAATGACCTTAAGAAAATATTCTCATGATAGCAAGAGCTGCCCAATTAATTTTTCTTTTCCTTTGGTTGAAAACAGTTTTCTAGCCAGACATTGAAAAGTGGATAAAACTAATTAAATTTTCAGTTCAATTAGAATCAAATAATACATTTCTCCGAGCCTTTCTCTTTGGGAATGTTTTGAATTGAAGCATGAAGAGATACTGAGTCTCTGTACAGCCAGGAAATTCAAATAACTGCTGTCTTCCGCTTGATTGTATGAGTCATTTATGAACTGAGTCAGGTTCTTTTTATACTAATATAAAGGAAAAATAAAATCCTTTTTATAGTGTTGTACATTCAACAGAGATTATGTGCTTGGACCTCTTTGGAAACTTTCTTTTGTATCTGATGTCTGAGATGGAAAAGATGCTACTTATTGAATGAATGAATGAATGAATGGATGAATGACTTCCTGAATGGCTTTTATTCTGCAAGATTGTTTTTATGCTCTGGTAATTTGATATTTACATAATTTTATAGCAATTTTAGATGTGAATCATGAACTTAAATTTCTTGCTTAAGAGACAATGCATATTCTAAAACTGTTTTATATTTTTCAGTATTTTTTTTAAAAAACTTTATTTATCTATTTATTTGCCTTGGTGTTTGCCTGGAACTGGAACTACAGACAGTTGTTAGCTGCCATGTGGGTGCTGGGAATCGAACCCGGCTCCTCTGGAAGAGCAGACGGTGCTCTTAACCGCTGAGCCATCTCTCCAGCCCCTATTTTTCAGTTTTTATGAGACTGTATTTTTCTGTGTAACCCTGACTGTTCTGAAACTCACTCTCTAGACCAGACTGGCCTCGAACTCAGAGATCTCCCTCCTCTGTCTCTCAAATTCTGAGATCAAAGGCACTGCCCAACTCGCCAGATTTTCTTAAATTACCATCTACCATTTGCCTCTGGGCTTTTACCTTGCTCTTTTCTATATACTCTTATTTTTTTTAACTTCTTACTCCTTGGCTTGCTGTGTAGCTGGGTGGCTGGCCCTGATGTCCTCATCTTCTCCTTTTACAATGTTTTTCTTGTCTTGCCCATGTCTACATGAAGAAGGTGTAGCCTCAAGGGCATGAGTTAAGCAGTGATGGCAAAATTAAACCTAAGTCCTAGGTTGCCACTCACTTCTGGGACCTAGGCCAAACTATCTAAACTTTTGATGAATCTCTTTTCTTATGGTAACATTAAATTACAAAGGAACCTTGTGATATTTCAGTGAATTGCTATGTGTGCAGCCCTTGGGCCTATAGAGTCATCACCAGTGTTCTGTGCCTTGAGGCTTTTGTCTGTGTTCATGTTTTTCCAAGTAATTTGAAAAGTTTCTAGCTGCTTTATAAAGATACTGTTTGGCCATGTGTGGTGTCATGTATCTGTAATCCCAATATTGGAGGAGGGGAGAGGAAGGAAGACCATCAGTTTGAGGTCAGTCAGGACTCTGTAGCAAGACCTTGTTGCAAAAATAAACAGGATGAGGAGAAGGCTCAGCTGTTAAGAATACTTGCTGGTCTTCAGAGGATCCAAATTCAATTTCTAGCACCCATGTTCAGTAGCTTAAAAAAACACCTGTAACTCACTCCAATGGATTTGATGCCTTTCTCTGGTTCCCATGGTCACTCATACACATGTGCATATTCATTCATGCAGATACTCATATGTACATACACTGTACATTTTTATCAGTACATGTACTGATAAAAATAAAAGCAAAGTCTTAATAAAGATGATTATTCACAGAGTATGTGTATATGCATTTGTATACCTATGAAATATTTCACTCTATTGTCAAAGATAATGCACCAATTGCACCACTCATTGTATCCTATAGTTCATTGTACCTCTACATCCTACATAAGATCATAGATTCTTGAAGAAAAAGGAATGTGTTATACTTTTCTTAGCTCCTACTACAAGGTTTGGTACATTGTATTTAACAGAGCAATTGTTAATTGACTTGTATCCGGAAATCTGTAGATCTTGTGATTTTAATCAAAGCGTTGTGCTATTTTAGAACTCAATATATGCCTAACAGTGTATTTGAAATTTTAGGAAGTAACTATTTGGCATTTAAGTGCTGAAGATAAGACTGTTGATACCACAAGCTAATTGAGCAGTGATTCCAAGTGCCAGACTGTAACCCTTTTAAGTCATTTGTGTTCTTTGTTTCAGCAACCTCTACAGCCGAGTATAAGTGAATGTTCTCGTTGCTTCTTTCTCTCATTAGTCAATAAGATCCTGCTCATCTGTCGAGCTGACTTCCACTTAGTATTTGAAAGCAGATTGCTTAAATATAGTTTATTTCTACTTCATGGTTGTTAGGTTTGATGGCTAAATCATGATGGCTGGCAGTGAGAACTTACATCTCACATACAGAGCTCCAGAGTATGCTGTCTGGTTCAGTCCTTACACAACCTCACAGTCTGAAGTACTATGCAAGGAAACTAAAGCTTACAGAGGAGGTAATTTGCTTCCTCAGAGGTAGGAAGTGCTGCATCCAGGATTTGAACAAGCATTAGGTACTTCATAATTTTTTTCATAAGTAAAAAAAAAAAATTGATATAATTCAAGTGAAACATCTGCAGTCTGAGCCATAGGCCTGAGTCTTATTGGAATTTCTTTGGCATTTTAACTTAAGTTGGAGTGATAGAGTATCTCATTCTTGTCTCTGGTTGCTTAGAGATAATTTTATTGCTTTAAATAAATTTAAGCAAATTATATAAAATCAACATGAGTGATGAAAGGAATGGTGCTTTCTAAACTTACCTGTGGTTTTTAATTCCTTGTTGCATATTTTAGCGAATGTATTTTAATCTAAGAAGACTGTTTCAAATGTAAGAAACAAGAGTAGCAAAAAGGGGAGAAGTAGAGAGCTTGTTTTGTTTCAGAATTCAGATTGTTTCCATGGATACCTTGTCCTATCAAGAAATAAAAATTTGGGGGGCTGGAGAGATGGCTCGAGGTTCGGAGCACTGGCTGCTCTTCCAGAGGTCCTGAGTTCAATTCCCAGCATCCACATGGTGGCTCACAACCATCTATGAAATCTGATGCCCTTTTCTGGCATGTGTATATAAAATAAATAAATAGTTTATAATAAACTATAATAAAAAAATAAGCAATAATTCACTTTGAAAACATCTATATGAAATTTTAGGTGTGTTTGTTGCTGTATATTTGTCTTCTTTAAGTAACAAATATTTGTTAAAGTTTGTAGGTGGTTTTTTGAGACAGGGTCTAGGGTGGCTTAGACTGTCCTCAAAGTTGGCCATGTAGTCAGGGCTGGCCTTGATTCTTCTGCCTTTACCTCTCAAGAGCTGTGACGCAGGTATGTGTTACCATACCCACATTAATTTTTAAAGTCTCCTTTACATTTGTTTCAAATGTGCATCTATGTTCAATATTTTAAGATTTGAATAACTCATACACAGTTTTACTAGACATCGATTTGGCAGTTAAGTAGGTCATATGTTTCTTGGTTCTTACCATCTATGACCAAATCCTGAGGTATCACAGTGTACAGTCACATTCTTTCTTAACATTAACATTATACAGTGATTGCTTCTGCTCAGTGTGATGGTACACATCTGTAGTTCAGTGCTCAGGAGGCAGAGGCAGGGGGTATCTCTGTGAGTTCAAGACCAGCCTTGTTTAAATAACAAGTTTCAGGACAACCATAGCTACATAGTGAGACCCTGTCTCAAAAACAATAAAAACCAACCAAACAAAAACAGCTTGTTTCTGTTATTTAGAGAAAAATGTTTTAAAATGCTAAGCCTTTTAATTTTATGTGTTCTCTTTCTCTCTCCCTCTCTCCTTCCCCCCTCTCTAGGTAAATCATCAAACTGGGAAGATGATAGTTGGGGAGCATGGGAAGAAACAGAACCCCAAGAACCTGTAAGTCTTTATAAATGCATGGTTTTGTTTTTATTTTTGTGTGTAGAAGGGGTATGTGTCGAGGTTAGAGGACAACCTGTGGCGTCACTTCTCTCTTTTTACTTTTAATGGGTTTCAGGATTAAACTCAGATAACCAGGTTCATACAGTGAGTGCCTTTACGCACTGAGCTGGTGTCTGCATGGGTTTTGACAGTGACTTTTTTTGTAATGATAGTGGCATATTTCATTATTAGGTTGACATTTAAAATATCTTTGTCACAAATGTTTCTATGTTTAGTTAGTAGTAACTAATTAGATATGTTCTTTTTTTTTTTTTTTAAACTTTATTTATTATTTATTTATTTATTTATTTGCCTTGGTGTTTGCCTGGAACTGGAACTACAGACAGTTGTTAGCTGCCATGTGGGTGCTGGGAATCGAACCCGGGTCCTCTGGAAGAGCAGACGGTGCTCTTAACCGCTGAGCCATCTCTCCAGCCCCAGATATGTTCTTAATTTTAAGGAACTTAATGACTACAGTAATTGGGCTCTATAGTCTATGCTACAACAAACAACCTGAGTCTTCATAATTTATGATGAAAATATCATTGGCTGTGGTCCTGGAGGGCCAGTTCAAATCCAAGATGAAGGGTTTAGCATCTGACAGTGCCCTTCTTGCTGCCTCATAGCATGGCAAAAGATGAATGAGAGACAGAAGAGAAGGGAGGAAGAAGTGTGTGTGTGTGTGTGTGTGTGTGTGTGTGTGTGTGTGTGAATATAAACATCCAAACTTCTCCTCAGAACAGAGCTACTCCTGCTATAGCAAACCCATCCCATGATAGCAGCATTAGTTTGCTCACTCTGCCTTTATGACTTTACTTCTTGTTGGTTCTCAACTCATTTTACATTGGGATTAAGTTTCTAACATGGCGCTGGGGACTCTGTAGAACCATAATGGTGAGCTAGATAGAGAGTGTTCCCTACTTTAGAAGTCTTTATTGTTCTTCATAAGTTATTCTAGATGCTTCCACCTGTTCACTCCAGGAATATTTGTTGTTTGTGTACAGTCCTTGGGGGAAGCTGGAAGAAACAGAATTCTGGTATTAGTGAAGGCTTTCAGTAGCAGGGAAGATGAGCTTGCCAGCAGGAGCAGAGGCAAGGAACAAAAGCAAAACATTTTCTAAGACCTCTTTCTGGGGGCTGCCATTGGAAGGTGCTGCCCACATTTTAAGATGGGCCTTCCCACTTCAGATGACAAAATGGAACAAATCTTCCACTCAGTGCTTGTTGGCCGACCATGAGGTTCTTCTCAGTTCTGGTCAGTGATAACAGGATTGACATCACAGTGTCTACTGTTGTAGAAGGTTTCCTGGACCATTTAGGTTCGTACCTGGCCCACAGCGGCTTTTGTCCCCCAAAGAAATTAATCAGACACTTATATTAACTTCATACTGTTTGGCCTATGTCTCAAGCACATGACTAGCTAGCTCTTTCATATTAATTCAAACCATTTCTTGTATTCTATCTGCCACGTGGCCCGGTCCTCGGCTCACCTGGATTCATTACATGTTTCTTCTTCAGGGGTTGGATGGAGACTGACTAACTCCACCCTCCTTCTACCTGTCTATCCTCTGATTCTTCACCCACTTCTACGGTGCTCTACATAGGCCAAACCAGCTTCTTTATTTACAGCATACAGAGAACATTCCACCACAGTCTACCAACTCTTTATTCTTTTGTATTAAACAAATGCTCAGTGCACCATTTTAACCACTTGGATTTGTATCAGTATATTAAATTGTATATTAAATGCATATTATAAAACCTATTTGATAAACAATTGAAACTCAAAAATAACTGTAGTTATTTTGCTTCTCTGATTCTAAGTATACTTTTCTTAGCCTTGTTCATTTTTTACTTTCCTTTCAGTGACAAACATGACATAGGAACCCCCTTTTTTTTATTTTATTGTTATGAACAAAGAAGTCACATTTTCTATCCTTGTATATCCTTATTCAAGGTCCCTTCCCCCTCCCACCACATCAGGTCATTCTCTCTTCTCCACAACTCCCCATGCCCTCTCTGGGCAGGCAGCAGGCAGTCCCAAGTTCCCACTGTCCCAATATTCCTTAGTTCAGTCTCCACTCCTGGAAGATCCAGTTTTCTCCCCCCAACCTCAAGACTGAGTCAGGTGTTCCTCTTGAGGGAGTGGGATCCAAGGAGTCAGTCCAAGGTGTTTCTGATCCCAAGCTGTTCAGTGGTTGTGGTTTGCAGCTTGGGAATGCTTTGCTTTTTTCTTGTTTGTTTGCTGGTTTGTTTAGGGTCCACTAATGAGTGAGTACATCCCCTGCTTATCTTTCTGGGTTTGTGATAACTCGCTCAGGAGGATATTCTCCAAATCAATCCATTTGCCTGCAAATTTTAGGATATCATTTTTTCTTACTGCTGTATAGTACTCCATTGTGTACCATGGTTTCTTAATCCATTCTTCGGTTGAGGGGCATCTAGGTTGTTTCTAGGTTCTTGCTATTACAAATAATGCTGCTGTGAACATAGTTGAGCTAATACCTTTGGAGTGTGACTGTGCATCTTTAGGGTATACACCCAGAAGTGGTATTGCTGGGTCCTTGGGGAGATTGATACTCAGTTTCTGAGAAACCTCCATATTGCATTCCAAAGTGGCTGGACAAGCTTACACTCCCACCAACAATGTAGGAGTGTTCCCCTTGCTCCGCATCCTCTCCAACATAGGCTGTCATCTGTGCCTTTTATCTTAGCCAATCTAACAAGTGTCAGGTGGCATCTCAAAGTTGTTTTGATTTGCATTTCTCTGATGGCTAAAGATGATGAGCACTTTTTCATGTGCCTTTCAGCCATTCGTAGTTCCTCTGCTGAGAATTCCCTTTTTAGATCTGAACCCCATTTTTTGATTGGGTTATTCAAGGTTTTGGGCTCTAGATTCTTGAGTTCTTTATATATCTTAGAGATCAGTCCTCTATCACTTGTAGGGTTGGTGAAAATCTTTTTCCATTCTGTAGGCTGTTGTTTTGTCCTATTGACAGTGTCCTTGGCTTTACAGAAGCTTCTCAGTTTTAAGAGATCCCACTTACTGATTGTTGATTTTAGTGTCTGTGCCACTGGTGTTATATTTAGGAAGTGGTCACCTGTGCCAATTTGTAGAAGTGTATTTCCCATTTTCTTTTTTTTTCTGGACAATTTTTTGTTTTGTTCTGTTTTGTTTTGGCTTTTTTTTTTTTTTATAAAAAAAAAAAGAAAGAAAGAAAGAAAGAAAGAAAGAAAGAAAATGCAAAGACATCACAGCCAACAAGCAGGTCTCTAAGTCTGTCCAGGTAAGCCAGAAAATGCCCAGGAGGAGAGAGGGTGGAGTATGAGAGTAAATATGGGGAGGGAGGGAGGCAGGGCCACAGGCAGTGGGCAGCTGGAAAGATAGGGTTCATCCTGGTGACTTCATGACCAGTAACCACAACTATGGCCCAGGACAAGATCTCAGCAGTTCCTCATCACCCCCAGCACATGAATCCTCCTCTCCATCAGGCACTCACAATCCAATCCTACATCCTTTCTTCACTCCTGACTACTCAAAGAAATGAGCCCACCTCCCTGCCCCTGTCCTCCAGCCTTCCTCTCCCACAGCAGAGTTCCATCTGCAAGGTGATCAAATGACCCAATACCCCTCCGTCTCTTCCCCCAAAGGACCTGAGGAATGAGTAAAGGGGACCACAACAAAGCTTAGCCTGAGGGTGGGGGTGGGCCTCATGAGCACTCTTCTCCACACCTTCCCAAACTAACCAGGTTGAGGAGAGAGAGAGTGTTCTCGACTTTTTTTCTCTCTGACTCCAAGAATGATATTTCTCTTCTCCTACAGGCCTCTGGTTATCTTATGGAAATACCTTGTATTCTACAATCAGAGAAAATTAAAATGAGGCCTCCGGGGGGCTGAAAACTAAAGCTGGCATGTAGTATGTTGTTAATACATGTTTTTGACAGCTGAATGAATGAATGAATGAATGAATGAATGAATTCAAGATTGATTTAAAAACATATTGGGGCTTTCTGTTGCTACACTCAGACCTCTTGGGCTATCTAAGCCCATAGTGGGTACTCTAGGTTCAGGCTTACCCCATGGGCCACACTTTATCTATAAACACACACATGCACACACACGTGCGCAGACACACACACACACACATCAAGGGAAACTCTGGGTAGGGCCAGAGGCAGAGAGCCAGGACTCAGACCAAAACTCTATGCCAGAGCACAGGGGCCTAGTAGGGGTCACTGAGTCCCCTGACCTGCTGGCAGGCCTCACTCTTGGAAGCTGTCAGCCAGTTGGTGGCAGTCCAGCTCCCCCTTGGGTTCCAAGCCCCCTGATAGCTTCACCCCTGTCTTCCGATCCACATACCAGCACTTGCCACGCTATCCATCCAGGGTGGGATGACACTGTTTTATGGTGGAAGTTGCCATTTCGGTCACAGTTGGGAATGGGGATGGTGAAGAGGTGGGTACGGCTCTGTGAGGCAGCCAGTTGCTCCAGGGCTCGGTGCAGCTCACTCTGGCAGGAACCCTGGGGCCCAGGACGGGGAGGGGGGTGGGGGGTGGGGGGGGAGAGGGGGAGGTGTCCTCCCGGGGTGTCCCCGAGACCCTCATCTTGCTCCGATCTAGATCTCGCATTTTGGCCATGTGCTTCTGCAGGCACCTATGGTCATGAGCACTGCAGGGGTGGAGACTATTGTTGGGATAGTCGTTCTCATCCTTGTCAGGGGACTGCAGGCTTTCCTGGATGGTCTCAATTTCCGACAGCGCAGTGCACACTCCCTGCCCATACATCAGTGTGCGCGGGGGCTTTTCCCTGGCGTGGATAGCAGCGCATCCGCTGGGTTGGGTGTACACCCCGCAGGGCATCCCAAATACCAGGGCACAAGTGGCGCAACAACCAGGCTCCTGCACCATCTCATTGCAGCCCTCAGGGGGGTGGCAGCGTGCCAGCTTCTCCTCGGTGCAGGGTGGGCAATGGATGGCTTCGTCGCCCAGCCTCGGCTAAGGCCCTGCGGCCAGCAGCAGGGCAGCCACGAAGCCGAAGGGCAGCATGGTGAGAACGAAGATGGGGCACAGAAAGGGAGCATGGACTCACGAGCGGGCTGCAAGGGACTTAGAGGCAGCGCCCAGTGACCTTAGAGGACCAGACCCGAAGGGCTCGAGAACACGGGGCGGCTCTGGCAAGCAGGGATGGAGCTGGGGAAGTTAGCAAGCACGCTGGAGCAGAGCTAGCCTAGTCACCAGGCTGCATCCTAGGCCCGGCCCAGCAGGCGGCAGGGGCAGGGGGCTGAGGGCCCCAGTTTCTTTTCTATCAAGTTTAAAGTGGCTGGGTTTATGTTGAGGTCTTTGATCCACTTGGATTTGAATTTTGTGCAGGGTGACAGGCTTGGATCTATTTGCATTTTTCTACACACTACCATCCAGCTATGCCAACACCATTTGTTAAATATACTATCCTTTTTCCATTGAATATTTTGGGCCTCTTTGTCGAAGATCAGGTGTTCATAGTTTTTTGGGAACCCCCTTATTTTTTAATTTCAAGAATCAATCTTACCTATTCTCAGTAGCAGAATATGTAAATATATTAAAATTTCTTCAGGAAATGATTAAGGGCCAAAGGAAGGAAAAAGTGCATCTGTACTCCAGAGTCATTAGAGAAAGATGCAGTGCTCCAGCAGTGATGGAAGACATGAGTTTTATAGGCAGAAAGAAGGGACACACCATCACCAGTTTCCAGACTGGCTTTTTGTCTTACAACTTCGTGTTCTCAGAGTTGAAGGACCCCTTTTGTGGATAGTAAATTTGTTTTCAAATCTTGTATCAGTAACAGAAGGACCTATCTTAATTCAGGTAGAAGTCAAGATGGCTGTATCTTCAGTTGTATGATAAAGTAAATGGTTCACATGACAGTATGACATCTAAAAATTATATATTTTTATAGCATTTCTGCTACCAAACTGTCAACTTGAATTTTGGAAAAAGTTGGTGTTGATAATGTATATGTATGTATATGTGTATTTATAAACAAGTGTGTAAGTGTAACATCTTCCCCTGCACATGTGTGTTTCACACAAAAAGGCTGTGTTAGAATCACAAAATAATCTGCAGTAAAACAAGACATTTGTTGTTAGTTCAAACCAGAAATGGTTATGTTGTTTAAAAAAATGTACATTATATTGATATGACTCACATACCCTGTAATTCACCCTTCCATTATATAACTCAGGTTTCTTAGTATTCTAAAGTTGTTAACTGTTATCATGATCTAAGTTACCCTAAAAAGGCCCTCATAATGCATTACCTATTTCTTCAGTAAGAACAGATTTACTTTCTGTGTATGGATTTACCTGTTCTGAACATTTATGTGCAATTATGACATGATTGAATGGCTTCTACTTATACTTCAGACCACTTCATGGTTTTTACCTACATTTGTTTGTGGCCCGGAAGTCTTTCTCCTTTTCAGTGTTTCACACTCACAACTATATCAGGACTGCCAGACATGTCACTTGCTGGAGTAATTTCCCTACTTTCAGTGATTATAAAGAACTCGAGTGGTTTATATCCACAGAGTGAAAGGCTTGGCAGTTATGTGACATATAGAGGTCCAAGTCCTGGTCCAGGTAACATATCATCACACACAGGAAGGACCAGCGGACAGGAAGCTCTGAAAGCTCCTGCTGAGAACAGACCTCAAACTTCCCCAAGAATGTAACTGGATTTTGTCCACATTAAAGATGGAGCCATCAGTGGAGGTAGAGTGTCTTGCTGTGCACTTACTGTTAAGTTGTGGCGAGGCAGCACTGTAACTAAACACAGAAGGTATTTTCATTCAGCCGCCATTGGGCAGAGCTATGTGAGAAGTGGAGGAAATTGAGCTCTTGCTGTTGCTGGCCCTTCATTGGAGGGCTAGCCCTTCCTGCAGCAGTGGAGTGAAGAGAGTTGACAGAGAGCTTTCAGAGAGTGAGTGAAGTGGCAAGCATAGAACTGAGTGCTGCTGACCTGGAGGCAAGCCTATTTCTCTTGAGCTCAGCAGGAGACAATATGAACTACAGGGCACTTTTTATTTTATGTGCCTCTCATCACTTTGAAAGTTGTTTCTCATTTTGATGACTTGAGAGAGTTAAAAGGCTTTTGTATTTGAGAGACCTAATACTGGGAGTCTGGCAAAGCCTTAAAAGAGGAGAAGCCTGTTTTGTTCTTGTGATTCTGAGCTGTCAGCTGTAACAAGGGCTGGACCTGGCAGAGTGGAAGTCACCCTGTGAGGAAGTGACAGCAGCAAGAAAAACAAACCAGTAAGTTAAATGTCTTGAAAGATGGTGATGGGGGAGCATGTTCAAATGAAGAATATGCCATATGGAGAGGATGGTGGAGGGGAAGCTGCAGTGAGAGAGAGTGGAGTACCACCAAGAAGATGTCTGTGTCTGTGGTCTAGGACAGGATTCCCTGTACCTCCATGGTGACCCCAGCTGTGCCACCAGCTTATATAGAGGTCCAGTCCTGGTCCAGGTAACATATCATCACACACAGCTGTGAATAGAATCTAAACGAAGTTGATACTGTCATCTTTGTGGGGCAACTCTGGAGAGCACATGGCATCCCAGGAATCCTTTGTCACAGTGATGTGTCTCTCTTCAGAGAAGACATTAAAGTCACTTTGAAGGATGATGCAAATTAAAATGGTGGCAGAGGATCTTACACCACAGAAGGGTTTGGCTTCCTCCTGCGAGTCTTCTTTTATTCATGCTGAGAAACAAGTTCATAGTTGGGGTGGTCTGCATCTGTGGTCACTGTCCACTTTCAATAGTCCACTGGTCAGTGTGAACTACAACCTCCAGAGACCAAGCAAGTGTAGCCTGATTCTTCACACGCACTTGACCTACCTATTAACTTCGTTGTGGAGTGCAAACTCAGCAGCAGCAGCACCATGCTCATCGACAGGGCTTAAGGGACACGTCCCCTGAGCCTAGCACTACTGGCTGCACTAGAGGCCACTGGCTTATAGAGAAGGGGTAGACTAGTCTCTCCTCCGCTTCTGTCCACTTTGGTTTGTTGTTTGTGAGGCTCCCTCCTGCCCATGCTGTGAATTGCTTGGAAACAGAGCAGAAACCTAGATGTATTTCCTGGCCTTATTTTTGCAGGCTGTGTGATCTTTCTCAGACTAACCAATATCTAAAAATGAGAGCAAAGTACTTTTTCCTGGGTTTAAAAAAATTTGTGTGTGCGTGTGTGTGTCTGTGTGTGTGTGTCTGTGTGTGTGTGTCTGTGTGTGTACACCTGGAGCTGGAGTTACAGGTGATTGTGAGCTGCTCAACATGGGTACTAGGAACTGGACCTATATCCCCTAGAAAAGTGATAAGCACTCTTAACCACTGAGCCCTCTTTGCAGACACATTTTCTCAATGTTTTTACTGATAACGTCAATGAACAATAAAGTTCTCTTTCTGCGAACTTTAATAAATAAAATCATCTTCCAATATCTGCATCAGCAAGAACCATATCCAAGAAGATCTATGACTATGATACTAGCGGCGTTTGAGGTTTAGGTGTATCTTTCTCCTATAGATATTTTACCCTGTAACTGTTTGCTCAGGCTCCCATAACACACTACCACAGACTGGGTCACTTAAAGAACAAATAGTTATCTTATCAAAGCTGAAGATCAAGATGCCAGGTTTTGCCCCTTGTCTGAGTGCTCCAGACAGCTGTGCTCCTGTGTCCTCATTGGCTTCCCTGTGAACAAGTGGGACTATGGTGTTCTGGTGTCTCATTTGTTCTTAGGATATGAGTCCTATAGGATAAGGCACAGTCCTCAAGACCTCAATTAATATAAACTTTTTCTTATAGTCCCTGTGCTCAGTACAGCCTCCTGGGCTACTGCTTCAATGTGTAGATTAAGGTGGCAGGCAGAATACAGTTCATTACATACAGTGTCATTTCCATGTCTGATTGGTCACAGCTCTAGTTAAGTGAATGAGAAGAATACAACTGGTGAAGTCCTATTTGCCTATCAGAATACAGTAAAAGAATAAGGAGACAGGCAGAAATGAGTATTCAGGATGAATTGGGATGTCAGAGAAAGTATAATAGTGTTCCTCCATAATGACAGGTTGATAGCATCATGATACAACAGTGATTGACTTGGGGAACCTAGAAAAGAAGATAAACATACTGTCCAGTAGATAAACAACAGTCCTATGAGCAACAGTGAACTGCTTTGCAAAGGTTTGTGTTTTATATTTTAGTGCTACAAGAGCTTTTAGTTGGGACTACGATTGCTTTACTGTGGGAAGTAAGTGATGAACATGGAATGTTTGTCCAGCCAGCCTCAAGCCGTAAAGGGGACTGAGACAGTTTTGGAAGAATCTTAGAGAGGCTTATGTTAACCTAAATTGGTAAGGTATTCTTTCCTTGGTGCATTAGAGCAAATGGCAGGAAGAATAGACTTGACTGGCTCCATTGTAACCAGATAGTAGACAGGATAGGAATGGACCTAGGAAAGTTCTGCCAAGGTCCTCGGCTCTAGTGGGCACATAGAGAATTGAAGTATGTTCCATCTGTTTTACAAAAGGATGCATAATATTATTTTCAAGGGCAGTTATGATTTATCAGATTAATAGGGAGTGAAAGTATGCTGATTTGAAAGGGGTTCTGGAGAAATGTTTATTTGTAGGCCAAAAGTTGGAATATAACTCAAGCTGATTACATGTTCTTGGAATATCAATCATTTGTGATGATTCTAGGAAATCTCCAACTTCATTGCATTACTTCCATTAGATGCTGGTGCCATCTGTTGTACAGGACACACAGCCATCCTGGAAGGTGACCACAGAGAAGCTCTTTCCCAAGGCTAGTTCTCACTAAGAGCTTGAGAAACACTTATTTTGTCAATGGCCTTTATTTTTTTCAACACTAATGAGAACCAGCCAAGTGTAACCTAGTCATTCTCAATAGGAAGTTTTTTTTGGAGGGGGGTTGTTTTGTTTTTGTTTTGTCCCCTCTGAACAAGGACAGTGGTTTGGCATTGTGTGGACACAGTCTTGGTTTTCAGCTTGGAGCAGAGAGGTATGTCCAGTGGGTGCTGAAGGTCCTGCCAGGCAGAGTCTAATGCAAAGGATAGTCACCCAGAGCAAAGCATGATCCCACTTAAACTGTCAGGAGTGCTAGTCAGACATATATCAGACATCGGTTTAGTTTCAGTAGATTCTGGGGGAGTGGTTTGCTAGTGTGAAGGGTACAGTTAAGTGATTCCTGGCTAGCAAAGTGGTTTTGGGTTGTTTTCTAGATTCTTGCCCTCAGAGTAACAAGCTGCCCAGATCCAATGTGGATGGCCCTGTGGTTGCTGACATGCTAAAGAGGCCTACTTCTGTCTCCCTTATCAGCTATGAGTTTTTCTTTATCATCTGTGATTGTTAGTTTTAGTTCACCTCTGAACTCCTCAAGAAGTTCCTCAGGGAACCTTCCATCCTGTGTGTTTGGGCTTAGTGATGAGGCCTCTGTTCTGCCACCTGTCTGTGTGGATGGGGTAGGGGCCTGACATGATTCCAGGCAAGTCTCCTCCTCCTCCTCAAACCTCATTCTTGCCTTCACCTCCAGAGGAGCCTGTTGCAGGTTTCACATCACCCAAAACTGCTTCTTAGCCTCCCTATCCTGTCTGTTTAGCACATGAATTCCAAGATCCGTCCTCAGCTCTACAAAAAGAGACAAAGAAAAAGGTTCTCAGCTGGGGGTGAGTGGAGCTCAGGGTTGGGATGGGTAGAACACTGGCTTAGCCTGCACAAGGCCCTAAGTTTGTTCCCAGTGCCTTCTCTAACCCCAGAATATGCTGTTTGTAACTGGGGGCTTTGTACCAGAGAGAATAAAAGTACAATTCACATGGTTAGTTCATGCTTTTCACTTGAATGTGTATGTGTGCTTGTGGCATGCCTGAGTGTGTGTTGGAGCATGTGTGTGTATGTGCATGAGTGCTCGTGGAGGCCTAGGGTTGACATCAGGTGTCTTTCTCACCTGATCATTGAGGCAGTTATACCCGAAGCTCACTGTTGTGGCTCATTTGAATAGCCCAGCTAGTCGGCTTTCCAGGGGTTCTGTCTCAAAGCCAGGCTTCCATACCCACCTGACTTCAACATAGAGTCTGAGGATCCAAACTCTGGTCCTCATGTTTGCATAGCAAGCACTTGTCTACTAAGCCATCTCCCCAGCTACTTTTGGTCAGTTGTGTACTGTTGTCTATTTTGTATTCATTTAAAAAACCAAAGCCTGACAGACAAAAAAATAGCATGTGAATACATGTGTATTGATTTTTTTAAATGGGGTTCTACTCTTTGTAAATATATTCTAATTGTTGGATCCCTAGTATATAAGCATACTTTAATCTTAGGATAGTATGAAATACTCATTAGTGTTTTTAAATTTTTTATTTCACTTGTGGGTGACTTGAATTATGTTCTTATGTTTTCCATATACAAATCTCTTTTTGAGTACTTAACTATTTATTTATTTTTCATTTTAATAGTAACTTAAATCCCTTAGCATTTGATGTAGCTATAAGATATATTCTGACTTAAACTGGATACTAATTGTTATTGTTTATTGGTCTAAGAACTAAATGGTAGAGTCTCTGGGTAGATATTATTTGGTACTTTTTTATACCACATGGTACCTGGTGGAGTAAAGAGATTTACTGTCTAGTGTCAAATATTTATTCAGGAAATAGAGGCACATGGTTGTTAGGTTTAGAATTACATTGTAGTTTATTGTGAAATGAAGCATTTTATAAAAACAAACAAGTTGTTTTGCCATGCTTATTATAAAAATTCAGGTATACATAAAAAATAAGCATTTCTCTCTCTAACACTAATACTAATTATCATTGTCAGTGCTAGGGATTTTTCCATATTGGCTTTTTCTATGTAGATCAAGTTGAATAGGCAAGTAAATAGACACTTGCAAAACCTCATAAAATAGTATTGCATTCTACAGTTTAGACATAAATAACAGTAAAATTGGGATGTGCTTGCCTATTGTGCCCAAGGCTCTTGGGCTCAATTCTTAGCATCAAAACCAGGAAAGTAATATAATAATCCTTACTTAACTGTGAAATAAGCTGTAAAATTACTGACTTCCTCTAATTTTTATAATTGAGATTCAGAGAGGACTTTTTATTATAAGAAAATTAGAGTTCATGCTTTGCCCCATTTTGGTTTTGAGAAGACTGTGAGGTCTTTATTGGAGTGGTTCAGACGCTGATCTTTCTATGCCATTTGAGGAAGCTGTAGCTTTGCCATCTCTGCTCTGTTTAGTCTTTTGAACTGTTCTGTAGAATTTTATTTGAAGACAAGAAGTTCCATTATACCTTACCCCAAGAGAGGAGGAAGAGGAAGTTTGGAAAGCATTGGGCATAACATAGGCTAGGAGCAGACTCAGACTACCAGGAAACACAGCAAGGAAGGAGACCTTGCTTTTGTGTTCCTTCTCTTGCTTTCAGAAAGTGTGAGTGTTTCTGAGTGTGGTTCCCACCTGTTAGAACCACAGTGAGTGTGTGAACAGGCCCAGAGGACACTGGATTTCACTGGCACTCCTAAAATACACAAACAACTTGGAAAGTTAGCCCAATGAAAAGAACATCCAAGGTCAGTAGACATCAGGCAAATGATGATTCATCAGCTTGGTAGGAGCTGTCCGCAAGCTAAAACTGGTTATGGTGCCATAGGATTATCATCTGACACATCTTGAAAGAATGATTCATCTGACAAATTTGTAGTCTGAAAACCAAAAAGAAAAATGTTAAGGATATGATGAAGCCCCAAGTTTAGAGCAAGCGCTTTCTCCAGGGCCTCTGGCCACTTCCTACGCTCTTCAGACAAAGACAGGGTACTTCCCTCTCCCAGGAGGGTCACATTTATAATAGTGGATGCAGTATTAACTTCAGAGTCTGGGTTTTGTGGGAAACTAGGAAGCTTCCTGATTTAAGTGTGAGGTACTTTTGGGTTTTGTTTGTTTGTTTGTTTTCAATCTCTTGACTCATTTGGGAAATTAACCATCTTTCTAGTTAGTGGTGTTACTTTAGGACCACTGGCTTCAAGGGAGCAATATTAGTGACCATGGACCATTATTGTGGGTAGCTTTTTCTAGCCTAATTGGTAGGCAAAGATCATGGTGTCACAGGGAGCTTGCATTTGCCAGCTACCAAATGTACACCAATGTCATGTCTTCAGGCTTGTTCTGTGTAGCTGTTGCCTGTTGGTAAGTTGGGAACGCAGCTTTGTGGTGAAGCTAGTACCAGGTCATTGTGATCCAGCCTAGGTAGGGGCTTCTTTATTGCCTGTATCCTGGTATTTTTGTCAAATCATTTTTGCTTTGACTTGAAGTGTCCTTGAAAGATCTGACACCGGAACTCCTTCAGATACATCTCAGTTCTTCAGGCATATCTTCTATTTCTGCTGCTGCTGCCGCTGCCCTGTACCTTGAACTGGATTCCAAGAACCCTTGTCCCACTCTGTCAACTGGCCACAAGTCAGAGCAGGGCGCAGTTATCAAAGGAACTGGAACTCTACGTAGAGCGTGTCTTAGTTAGGGTTTTATTGCTGTGAAGAGACACCATGACCAACTCCCCTACCTCATCCAAGGTTTCTCTGTGTAGCCTTGGCTATTCTGTTTTGTTGTTGTTGTTTGAGACAAAGTTTCTCTGTGTAATGGTTCTGGCTGTCTGGAACTCAATTTGTAGACCAGGCTGGCCTTGAACTCACAAAGATTTGCCTGCTCCTGTCTCCTGAATGTGGGATTAAAGGTGTCTGGCACCCTGACTGTCCTGGAACTCACTTAGTAGACTAAGCTGGCCTTGAAGTCAGAGATTTATCTGCCTTGCCTCCTGAATGCTGGAATTAAAGGTATGTGCCACCATACCCAGCAGCAAATCTTATAAAGGAAAACATTTAACTGAGGCTGGCTTACAGTATAGAAGTTCAGTCCATTATCGTCATGGTGGGAAGCTTGGTGGCTTTGCAGGCAGTCATGGTGCTGGAGAAGCAGATGAAAGTTCCATATCTGGATCCACACACAGCAGGAAGAGCCTGACAAGGGGCCTGGTTTGAACTTCTGAAACTTCAAAGCCCACCCTGATGTGACATCCTTCCTCCAACAATGTCATATCTACTCCAACAAGGCCACACTTCCAATAATGCCACGCTGTGTGATTCTGTGGGGGCCATTTTCATTCAGACCACCATATGGGGAGAAGGAAAGATGTTTTTAAAGATGTGGTTAAAGAAATACCGTAAGAATACATTGGCTTTGCTGGGTGTGGTGGTATGTGCTATAATCTCTGGATTATCACTATTTTTCAAACCAAATGTTATTCCTTGGTGGTCTGCTCTCTTTCCAGGCTTTGCCTGGAAGTGGGATCTCACTTACATGGAAGTACCCAAGACTCAGGCTCAGTATCTTGGGTCTCAGTCACTAGTGGGGAGGCCATAGGGTGTGATAGCCTCAGCTTGCAGATGGGCCACTCTGAGGAGCTTGGAGTGCTGTGTGGAGTAAACAGACCATGCTGTAGTAGAAACAATAGATCCAGGGAGAAATAAAATTACAGTTGACTTTTATCCATAGAGATAACTTTTTCTCCAGTTTTTCTGCAGAAAAAAAAAATATGTTTTTAAGACAGGCAGATACAAAATTGCCTTTAAAAAGAGCTTGGCAAAAATATGAATTTTGCCAGTAATAATGCCATTCTGTTTTCAAGAATCTGGAGCCTTCATAGCTCTAGCTCCAAATCCAGTCTTATTCCTAATGTGAAGGAAGGCACATGTAACCATACCAGAGATTGCAGACTTCTTGGGGGTCATCTAAAACATTTTCTGTATCCCATATTTTAAGTTTTCTTCTGACAATACTATGAAGTCATCAAAAAAATAAACTTCTTGTGGAATGAAGGAAGCAACATGTTAAAGTATGCATATATTATGCTATATTCTCACAAGGAAAAAGGGAGGGAAACACTGTGCATTCATTTCTTTGTTTATATGTACAAAGTAACATATTAATATATTTCACTGGTTCTCTCCAGAGTAGACTACTAGATGGCTAGAACCTGCTGAAAGATATTTGTGTGTGTGTATGTATGTGGGGGGGGGGGCGTGTCATGGGCATGCCACAACCTATGTGAGGGTCAGAGAACAACCTGGGAGAGTCTATTTTCTCATTCTAACCGTGAGTTCTGGAAACTGAGCTCAGGTCTTAAGACTTGGTGGAAGGTATCTTTGTTTGCCCAGCCATCTTGCTGACCCTGAGAGAGATTTTCTAAAGACTTTTTTTTTACTGCCTGATGAAATTCCTAATACTGAGTCACTGCTGAATGTTTTGTGTGTTGCATTCTGCTAATGCCATGCTATTTATTTATGAAGGTTTTGTACTAGTTTTCACACTAGATGTGTTTATAATAGTATTTTATTTGGTGGCTGTCATTGACATATTTTGGAATAGGAAATGAGAGTATTTCTTTTCTCTCTTTCATTCATGACAGGCAGGCATAGTTGCAGTATTCTTTAAATTTTTTACATTTATAGTAATTGCATTTTTATGCATAGGAAGAAGAAGGAAATACTTCTAAAACACAAAAAACTTCCTGGCTTCAAGAGTGTGTTTTATCCTTATCTCCAACCAGTGATCTTATGGTTATAGCCCGGGAGCAAAAGGCTGCATTTCTAGTGCGTAAGTAGCATCGTTCTCTGTTGCCTCCATTTTAATGTGGAGATTAGAACAGAACATAGACTTGGAAATGTGCTATTTATGTTCCATATTATATGGTGGTTCCATAATTTATGTACTACATTTACTATATAGAGTATTTCCTTTTGTGGTGTGTGTGTGTGCATGTGTACTTTCAGGCACTTCTGCTCATGCATAGAGACCACAGGCAATTCCAGGGTCCTCCTCTATTGCTCCTCACCCTAGTCTTTGAGTCAGGGTCTCTCACTGAGCCTGGAGCTCAAACTCTTCATGTCTGTGCCGTGTGTGTGTGTGTGTGTGTGTGTGTGTGTGTGTGTGTGTAGTTTAGGTCCTCATACTTGTATGGCAAATGCTTTATGAGTGAAGCTATTTCCTTAGACCAAGAGTACTTTTTTTATTCTGTATTTCCTCTGCTTTTTAAAAAAGATATTAACTATATATATATATATATATATATATGCACACACACACATACAGTGTTTCTTCTGCATATATGTTTGCATGCCATAAGAGAGGGCACCAGATCACATTACAGATAGTTGTGAGCCAACATGTAGATGTTGGAAATTGAATTCAGGACCTCTGGAAGAACAACCAGTGCTCTTAACCTGTGAGCCATCTCTCCAGCCTTTTTTTTCAATCTATCCTTGTGTTGCACTTCTGAGGCAGCACTGGCCATTACCTAATTCTTGCAAGAGCTACTCAGTGCTGAAAGAGGCTGTAACCTGCTCCTTACAACAATGGTAAAGGGCTTAGCTGCAGCTTGAAAACTCATAGTACCATACATTTTCACTTGATGCATACGTTTTCAGCTCATAATTTTTTGTTGAAGATTAAGTATTAAGATTTGGAGCTATATAGACTATGAAAAACCTCATTGAATAAAAGATTATGTATAAGATGTCTGTCTGTGGGTATTACAGAGAAAATTCATTCCCATTACATAAATCTAATATAAGACTTTTCCTTGCCATTTGAAAATAAAAGTAATCTTCTAAGTAAAGTCAACATTTATAACTTTATTCTGCAAAAACTCTGAGTACAGTAGTAAGTTGTGCTTTATACTGGAAGGGGAGGAAAGAGAGATCAAAGATTAGGAGACCAGATGGTCTTACAAAAATGCTTTCACAAACTGAAAACATTATCTGTCAACCTATAATAAATACCTAAGTCAGCTTCTACAAAACTATTTTATACTCAACTTTTTAAAGGGGAAAGATTAAAATTTATAAGTTACTGGGTTTATTTATCTTTTTTTTTTCCCAGCAAAATGGAAGCACGGTGATAAAGGGAAGGAAGAGATGCAGTTTGCTGTTGGCTGGAGTGGCTCCCTGAGTGTGGAAGGAGGGTAGGTGCAGCTCACTGTCTGTTGGCTGGGAAGTGTGTGTGTGTGTGTTTGTGTTAGAGAGAGAGAAAGAGACCATGTCTGTTCAATGTTACTGGTTGTACAGAACTATTTGATTGGCAAATTTTGTTTGATTGCTCTTACAATTTTCTATAAACTCAAGACTTATTTAATTTTATGTGTATGAATGTTTTGCCTTCATGTGTGTATGGGCACCAAGAATGTGCCTGGTGCCCTCAGTGGTCAAATGGGAGTGTCAGATCTCAACCTGGTTTTCTGCAAAAGCAACAGCAACTCTTAAGTGCTAAACCATCTCTCCAACCTGTGAGGAATGTGAGGAAATTTCAGGAAGCATCTCATAAATTTCCTTTGCATTTGTCTTTCCCTCTGTTTTCCAGCACTAACTTTGTTTATCTAGAGAAAGTAAGGTCAGCTGTCATGATCTGGGCTTTGTCCTAGCTGGCTTCTTACTGCTGTGATAAACACCGTGATCAAAACAGGTGGTTAGGGTTAATTTTCTTTAGAGCTGATAATCCATCATTAAGTTCCGGGCTTGGAGCTCAAGGCAGGAATGGAAGGAAAGACCACATAGGAGTGCTACTTACTGCTTCCTCAGCCTGTCTCTTACACAACTCAGGATCACCTCCTCAGGATGGCAGTGCCAGCAGTAGGCTGGGCCCTTCCACATCAATCATTAATCAGGAAAATGCCCCCACAGACCTGCCTACAAGCAATCTGGGGAGGTATTTTATCAACTGAGCATTCCCAACCAGCGTAGGCTTATTCTTGGAAGTAGTCTTATTACTTTAATTCTTAAGCTCAAGAATGCATATTACTTTCCTAGTTAAGTAAAACCATGATTGCTAAGATGATTATAAAATGGGCATGAAAACCTGGAAGCATGAGTTGATCATTGTTGTTCCCTGTGAAAGCTGTGGTCAGAATGAATAGGAATCTTCTGGAAAGCCAATCAAATAAGAAGCACTTCCTCCATGCCTGTGCATTGTAGATATTCAATGAGGCACCTTCTACTGTCACCAGCAGGAAAGAGAACAGCTTATATTGGTTTGGTGGTTTAAACAAAGTCAATCAGTAGGAGGTGTTTAGATTTCAAGTCTTTTTCTCTGAGCCCCTAACAATATTCCAAGTTCACATGTCAGGGAAAAGAAATCACTTTTGGGAAACAATCCTCAGATGTTCTTAGAAATAGATTATTAGGGCTGGAGAGGCAGCTTAGTAAGACACTTGTTGCTTCTGCAGAGGCTCCAGGTTCAGTTACTTCTAAAAAATCTCAGGCACCAGGCACACACATGATGAACTTAGTGCATATAGACAAAACACTAATTTACATAAAAATAAACAAATATTTTAAAAAAAGAAATAGCTTGTTGGAATCAGTATATGTAAAATATAAAAGAAGAACCCAACCAGGCGAAAAGTAGCAAGTTCCTAAGATAAAGTAACCAGAGAAATTTTTCTGCCCTGCACCCACTTCAAACTACAGAAGACAGGGATGCTGGGAAATAGCTGCCTGGCAACCATCTGAGATTTTCTAGGTTTTCTATATAGTAATTTAGATATAGTTTTGCTTTGTTTCATGTCAATACCAACTGAAAAAAAAAATGCCTCTTGTTATCTTACATGTTATATGTATGGATTTTATCATTTTTAGTTATTTTTTTAAAAAACTGGTCCAAAGGATGTCATCTTCTAACTACTATCTTCTAACATTAAATTATAGGGAAATAATTAATCTAGGCATGGTGGTGCACACCTTTAATCCCTAGCACTCAAAAGGGAAACATGGATGAATCTCTTTAATGAGTTTCAGGCCAGATGATGTCGCACAGGAGACTGTGTTTTTCTCTCTCTCTCTCTCTCTCTCTCTCTCTCTCTCTCTCTCTCTCTCTCACACACACACACACACACACACACACACTTTATATCTAAGCACAGTGATTAAGCTCATGATTTTGCTTTTGTTTCTTTCTGTAGGGAGTATGTGACCAGTGCTCTCTGCATCCCACTGGCAAGCCAAAAGAGGTAAGGATGAGTATGGGCTCTATGTCTCTTCACTTTGATGGCTGAGCCATTGTAATCATCAATTTTATTTGTGACAGGAGTTCCACTGGGCGTCCTGACTGGACCTGCATTGTAGTGGGGTTTACATCTGGTTATGTGCGGTTCTACACTGAGGTGAGTTGAGTTTCCAACAACAGAGGAGCTAGTTGACTGCAGTGCTGTGTACCTTATGACATCTTACCTAGAATATAGGAAAGGGATCTAAGAGGATAGTCTTAGTAAGAAGGCTGAGAAATATACAGCTGATAATTTAACATTGCTTCTCTACCTTCCTAATGCTGCAGCCTTTAATACAGTTCCCCATGTTGTGGTGACCCCCAACCATAAAGTTATTTTGTTGCTGCTTCATAATGTAAGTTTTCTGCTATTAGGACTTATGATGTAAATACCTGTTTTCCGATGGTCTTTGTGGGTTGTGACCCGCAGCTTGAGAACCATTGTTTTATGGGCTGGAAGGGCAGGTGAGGAACCTCTGTAGAAGAAACAGAAGAGATGTGGTACCTTGTGAAAAGGAGGGCCCGGTGTCTGTGGGAGACTTTTGGGAAATGGTGCTGTTGCCTTATCCCTGTTGAGTCACACCGTGGAGAGACCAGCAGGGCCTCTTCTGTGTTTGCTTCTAGAGTGGTGTACTTTTGCTTGCACAACTTTTAAATGAGGACAAAGTACTTCAGCTGAAGTGCAGGACCTATGAGATTCCCCGACACCCTGGAGTGACTGAGCAGGTAATGTAAAGACTGTATTCGGAGCAACAGTGGCAGGACTGGTTAAGAGCACTAGAGGCTCTTGCAGAGGACCCAGATCCAATTTCCAGAATGCACATCATGGCTCAAAACCGTCTGTAACTTTCAGGGGATCTGACAAGCCTGTTCTGTCCTCCATGGGCACTAGGCACACATGATATACAGACATAAATGCAGACAAAACACCTATATATGTAAAATCAATTCGAAAAAAAAGTAATAATGACATTGTTTTGAAGCAGCCTTATTTGTTTTGTTTTGGTTTTGTTTTTTTGTTTTTTTTGCCTGGAAATTGAGTGATTTGTCTTGTGGCACAGTTAGCTGAGCTATATATTCCAGAAATATAAGTTGTAGCTAAATAGAATACTAGTCTTTGTGTTTTCTAAATAGAATATTAGGTTAAGATGACTTAGTTAACATATCTTTGTCAGTGCTTTCTTGTTGTGAAGAAACACCATGACAGTGGCAACTTTTATAAAGGAAAACATTTAATTGAGGCTGGCTTACAGTTTTAAAAGTTTAATGTGTTGTTGCCATGGTGGGAAGCATGGGAGCATGTGGACAGACTAGTCCTGGAGTAGCTCAGAGGTCTACATGTGCAGGCAGCAGGAAGAGTGAGGAACCCCAGAGCCCACTCCCACAAGGCCACACCTCTTAACAGTACTGTAATTCCTTGGTGACAAAGCATTCAAATTTATGAACTTACAGGGACCAAATCACCACAGTGACTTTAGGTGATAAACTTTGTATCTTTCAATTTTTAGTTAAAGTGTCAAAATTACCTATAGTAAAAAAATCTGTCTCACAGTCAAACAGTAACCATAGCGCTACTGAACCAGCATGCTTTTATTCCATTTATAGTATACAGGGTTAAAACCTCATAATGGGGGCTGGAGAGATGGCTCAGTGGTTAAGAGCACTGACTGCTCTTCCAGAGGACCTGAGTTCAATTCCCAGCATCCACATGGCAGCTAACAACTATCTGTAATTTCAAGATCTGACAGTCTTACACAGTTATACATGCAGGTAAAGCACATAAAATTCACATAAGATCAGTCACACGGTCAAAATAAACTACACGTGTAGGGACAAGGTGAGCTGTGAGGAGGAAATTCCATGGGGTCAAGTTTACGGTGAGCCTTGAATACTGAGCATGCAATTTAATTGGTTAGTGGGAGAAGAAAGGGTTGTATTTCCAGGGGTCAGGAGAAAAGTGAGGAAGCCTCACATAGTAACAAAGAATAGTGAGAAACTGACTGGTAGGCAGAGTGATCAAAGTCTATATGAACACAGAATGATACAGACGTGTAGAGGAGCTGCCAGAGAAGGGAGCGTGCACCCACAGGCTGCTGGGGTGAGAGACTGGAGTCAGGGTGCCTGTTGGGGGAGTGTTTGTTGTTTGGGGGTTTGGTGTTTCTTTGTATGGCTCATGTTGTCCTGGAGCCTACAATCCTCCTGCCTCTGTCTTCCTAGTACTGTGAGAAAGAAGATGGTGACAAAAACCAAAATTAAACCATGTCTTTGTGCTTTAATAAAATAGGAGAGTTAGGATTAGGATGATGTGTAATTGACAGAATGCCTGCCTCGTGTACAAGGCTTGAGTTAAGTCCTGAGCACTGTAACTATAGATAGATAGATAGGTAGGTAGGTAGGTAGATAGATAGATAGATAGATAGATAGATAGATAGATAGATAGATAGAAGGATGTAGCATTGATGATTAGAGGCATCATACTTGTACTGTGCTATAAGCCAAATAGGTGTGCATTATAAGCAAATAAATAAAATGTATGATAGACTTGTGCAAATGTGTATGAATTTATTTGAGAATGGGTATTGGAACAGGCTTCTGATTTCAAGTAAGGGTTTGTGAGGTGTCCATGTGTTTTGTCTGTTTGTTTGTTTGTTTTGTTTTGTTTCTCCTTTTTTGAAACAGTGGATTTCTGTATGTAGTCTTGGCTGTTCTAAAACTCATTCTGTAGACCAGGCTGACCTTGAACTCAGAGTGCCTGAAATCAAAGGCGTGTGGCACCACATACTGTGAGCTGAGCTTCTGTTTTAAACACATGATTTACATCTTTATAATGTAATGTAATGTAATGACTATTTATCATGAGCTGGAACAAAGTTTTTACTCTCACCATTATCCAGATACCATCTGCTACTCCATGCAAAGCTCATATTTGAGAGGAAGTTGAAGTCTTTGGCTGGAAGGCATCCTGAAATTAGTTCCTGCTGTCCTCTGTGCTGTCTCTGAGTGCTTCAAGGTTGCAGTTGACTGTTTAGTCTTAGTATTTAACTGAGTGTGATTCTTGAGTGTTTTTTAAAAGGAAGATGTTTATTGTTGTGTCTGTTTAAGAACAGGTGATTTTTTTTTTTCTTTGTTCCCACACAGAACGAGGAATTGAGCATTTTATACCCCGCCGCCATCGTGACTATCGATGGCTTCAGTCTGTTCCAATCTCTCCGTGCCTGTCGAAATCAGGTGGCAAAAGGTAATGATTTGGCCAGCAGAGTCTAACTTCTGGTGATGATAGTTTTATTCAGTGTGGCCTCCTCACACATGTGGTGTCTCCTGCAGGGGAGTGTTGTTTAGAAGCAGGGGCTGGAGCCTCCATGCTGTTGGGATGTTGGCAGTGGGATGTGGCAGCCTGAGAACAGCATGCTTTCTTCACTTAACTCTGCAACATAGCTTGGCTGGGAGAGAGATGGTCACTGTCCCTAGATGAGAAGCTATAGGACACATGCACTAAAGTCCTCTGACTCCATTGCCTCCCACCTCACTGAGGATAGAGGTGTCAGTGTGCACTGGTACATTTCCTCCTGGAGAGAGGGCGCAGCAGGTCATCTCAGCCTCTTCATTTGAACACTTGTCAGTTAAGAGATGCTGGAGGTATAAACTGGTTATTAGAGGTGAAAACTGCATGAATAATCAAGGAGCCTCATTATGCTGATGATGAGTGGATGTGGAAGCTGGGGTCCCTCAGCATTCCCCACTCAGTACTTCCTTAATTTGCTCATTAATTCATTCATTCATTGGAGGCAAGGTCAGTCACTGAGCCTAGACTCGCTGGCCAGTGAGCCCAGGAACCTGCCTGTCTTCACCCCTCCAGCAGTGCTGTCACAGGTCTGTCACAGGGGCCACATTGTAATACTTACATGGCTGCTGGAGTTCTGCACTCAGGTCCTCCTCATGAGTGTATGGAATAGTGATGGAGCCGCCTTGCCAGCCCAAGAAGTGTTTCTTAGGATATGTTTACTGATTTACATATAACTACATGTATATTTATATATATAGTTATATATAAGCTAGCTTTATAAAAGGTACAAAACAAGCAGTCTCTTCTGGTGGGAAAATAAGCCTTCATAGACCTTTACTATACCTTCAGTAGACAGATTGTCTCAGCAGTCTGTGATTGGTAAGATTCTCAAGTCTTTGGTTCCTGAACAGACAGAAGGATGTGAAGGATAGAAAGTACAGCCAGATTCTAGCTAATGGTCTAGACAGCAAACTGCTTGAGGACCTGGAGCCACTGAAGGAAATTAGGGCTGCGCCACATTTGGGACCTTCGTGTCAGAGGTTAACACACGGAGACCACTGGCCGCCAGGGCTGTACTGTGGGTGTGTTCAAGAAGAAATGAGTCCCTGGACCTACACTGTTAATTAATAGTTTATATACCTGTTTGTTTTTTTTTTTTTAAAAAAAAAAAAAAAAAAAAAAAACCTCAAGTCTTGGTTTTATAGTTCTTTTCAGTAGTACATACTTTTTCTTCACATCAGAATACTTTGAATTGTTATACCTGTTTTCATTATATTTTAAATTGTTTAAATTTAGCCCATTACAACTTTATTATTTTGAGATTGGTAAACAGTCACCAATACCAAGAGGCCAAGGCAAGAGAATCTCAAGTTCAGGATAGACAGTGGTATGTGAGTCTGTGCTTAGAATATAGTCACTATTAATATATTTACTAAAAGAGAACAACAGTTTTTTGTAGGTAAGAATTCTGTTTAAAAACTAGCAAGAGATGGTGGTGGTGGGTTTTGATCTTTTGGGAGACCTGCCACCTAGCTCCCAAATAAATCACACATGAAGGCTTATTCTTTCTTATGAGTGGCCAGCCTTAGCTTGGCTTTTTTCTAGCCAGATTTTCTTTTTTTTTTTTTTAAATTTTTTTTAACACTTTATTTATTTAATTATTTGCCTTGGTGTTTGCCTGGAACTGGAACTACAGACAGTTGTTAGCTGCCATGTGGGTGCTGGGAATCGAACCCGGGTCCTCGGGAAGAGCAGAGGGTGCTCTTAACCGCTGAGCCATCTCTCCAGCCCCTCTAGCCAGATTTTCTTAACTTAAATTATCCCATCTGCCTTTTGTCTCTGGGCCTTTACCTTTCTCTTATTTCTTGCTGACTGGCTGGCTGGGTGGGTGACTGGTCCCTGATGTCCACCTCTGCTTGTTTTCTGTCTCCTTCTTCCTCCCAGATTTCTCCTATTTTTTGCCTCTGCCTTCCAGCTCCACCTATCCTTTCTCCTGCTTCGCTGTTGGCCTTTTATCTCTTTATTAGACCATCAGTTGTTTCACAGAGTTAAACAAATGCAACATAAAACAATGCAACACATCTTTGAATCATTAAAAAAAGTTCCACAGCATAAACAAATGTAGCACATCTTAAAATAATATTCTTCAACAAAGAGATAGTTATGTTAATGATATTGGCAGCTTTTTCTTAAACCACAATCTATATTTATTTGTTGTGTATAAGACTATAATAAAGTCTGACCTATTAGCCAAGTAGTAGAGGTCAGATGGCATAAATAGGTGCCTCAAACCTCTCTAACACACAGGTTTACAGAACAAGCTAGATGCCAGGGCTCTCAGGCAGTGTTGAAGTTCACTGTTGGGAGGAGTTGCTAGTATTGAACTCTTTCTCCTGTTGGGCAGCTGAAGGTTTGCAGGCTCCTGCAAGTTCATCTGCCATAGGCGAAGACAGCTGCTCACTCAGAACCAGGTTTGCAGGGTCTTTAGCAACTGTGTTTGTGTGTGTTGCCGTGGCATGAATAGATCTCATTTTATGATTTTTTAAATTACTGTGCTTTCTTATTAGTTGACATTTTAGAACAGTAAATTACATATTAGATGCCTTTTTGATAAGATGTCGATCTATCCTTTATAATGGTCTGGTTTTTATTTTTGACAGCTGCAGCATCAGGCAATGAGAACATACAACCACCACCGTTAGCTTATAAGAAATGGGGCCTACAAGATATTGACACTATTATCGATCATGCTAGTATTGGTAAGTATTGCTAGTTCTATTTTTATTCTTATACTTTTTTCTTGAAGCCTCTAATTTATTAGAAATTGATACTTACTCTTATGTGAAAAAAAAATCATCTGCCTTTAGTAAGACACTGGGAAGTTCCGACTATTTTCATCTAGGTTTATGTTTTTTAAGACAGAGTAGTAGTTTTAGTAAAGATTTAATCACACCCTCAGCATCAATATTGTAGTCTTAAGTAGTCACTCACTATTCTGATGTCATTTGTCTACTGACATTCTGATTCTTGTAATAACCTTTTATTGGACCAACAGAACATATATAAAGCAGATTTCTTCCCATGACAGTATTTGAGGGCTTCATTGTATTAGTTTTTAAGAATATAGATATCAAAGATTGGATATGGTGGTACATATCTATCATCTCAGGACCTGGAAGACAAGACAGAAGTATTGGGAGTTTGAGGCTAAACAAAGTTATATAATATATACATGTATGTATAGTACACACATATATATATATCCATATATATAATACAAACATACATATGAAAGAAAGAACCTCAGCAGAAATAAAGTGATAAAATGTCCTGACTCAGTCTAGAAGCACGCGGCTAACTGAAGGATACTCGTAAGCAGATGGCTGTAGTAGGAGTTGAGGAGAAGGAGAAAGCTCCAGCATCTGTCTTAACCTGACGATAAAAGAACAGGCCCTTTAGCCAAAACACATATTGGCCCAGGGTGTATTGCAGAATGTTCTGGAGAAACAGTGAGTGCCAAGCAAGCTGGTGAGAGTGAGGCCAACAATGTAGACAGGACCTAGTCTTGAAAGGCCTCATGTACTTACACAGAGGAATCGCTAAATACTTTCTTAGGCCATTCTCAGCCATGTCAGGAACCACTGAATTCTCAACAAAGAAGTAGCTCCCTTACGTTGCCTGTTAGAAAACAACTTTGGGGGCTGGACAGATGGCTCAGAGGTTAAGAGCTCTGGCTGCTCTTCCAGAGGTCCTGAGTTCAAATCCCAGCAACCACATGGTGGCTCCCAGCCATCTAGAATGAGATCTGGTGCCCTCTTGTGTTGTGCAGGCATAGATGCCAGGAGAACACTGTCTGTATACATAAATAAATCTTTAAAAAGAAAGAGAAGGAGGAAGACCACTGTGGAGACAGTTTAGAGACTGGGAATAAGTGGGTTGCCATTAGGAGAAGCTACTTATGTTTGTACCTGCTTATAATTCCAGCTATTCTGCAGGCTGATGCAGGAGAATAGCAAATTCAAGGCCAGCATGGGCAGTGTGGCCATACTCCATCCTAAATTTTTAAAAAAAGAAAGAAAAATAATAACAAGACTGTACCTTTATGAGAAGTAATAGGCTTTTGAATTAAGGTGATAAAAATGAAAGTAGAAAGAAATATTTTTAAATATTTTTCATCAATGTAATATATGTTAAAAATTTGAACAGTGTATAAATATAGAGAAAAAGAATATCAAAAAGTTTCCTATTCTCCAGAGACCTCATCATTGGTTTTTAGCTCCCTAGTCTGTATAAGCACACATCTAATATGTATACTGTCATGTGGAAGGTGTGCTTTTATACATGTTATTGTATAAAACCAACCTCTTTCATATCAGGGTTACTGAGGATACATTTAGTCAGCCTCAGTTCTAATGGAAGACAGATAGCTCACTTGACAAGGAGGTGTTAGAGGTTCATCTACAGAAAAGCTTTAAGGATTGCTATCGTAGAAGTGCCAGGGGTGTTCTTAGCAGTCAGGCTGTTGACCACTGCTAAGCCTGAAGAATTACATGTGTGAGTCCTCCTCAGTCTGAGAGACAGTGACTGGGGTTGGCGCCTGGAGAGTAGGATGATGTTTCCTCAGTGTCACAGCCAGCTTTCAGGGAAGGAATCCAGAAGAAGGATGTCCCACCTTCATTCTCCTTCCTCTCTCTGGTGTCCTGGCAGGACTCCCATTGTCTGCATTTGGCAGAACTGTTCAAAGTCTGCTCTAAAAGGTAGCAGTTGTGTGGAGGGCTAACAGAAGGCTGGCACTCTGGCCTGCTGACTCTGTCTGCACAGTCTTATATATCGTTCTTGTGTGGAATGCTCTAACAAATGCTTTATTGGAGAACAGTTTGGTGTGTCATTAGTTTTTTGCTAAGAGAAATGTTAACATGAAACTTCCAAAGTGTTGAGTTCAGCCCAGGGTCTCCTCCCTGCTCTGCTAATTAGACTTTGGAACATTGAAGCTGGCTGGGGAAAATGATTGGATAGAAAACATTGTTCTATTCATTTACTCCCCAGCCTACAAACAAGAAAACAAAAGGTACAATATACTGTATTTTATGTTCATCTGTATGTAATGTCTTATTTCACTCAAAAATAATACTTGTCATTCTCTAGGTAATGCTGTGCTGGAAATGTATGGCAGCCCACACCTTACCCTGAGAAAGCTTGTATTGTGATAGAGATAAACATAGCTAAATGAGTAACTGTGGTACTAGCCAAACACGAAGAGGCATTTTGGAAGAACTCAGCAGAATTATACTCCAGACCAGTGGTTCTTCACCTGTGTGTCACAAACCCATTTCACAGGAGTCACATATCAGATATTTACATTGTGATTCATAACAGTAGCAAAATTATCGTTATAAAGTAGCATTGAAATAATTTTTTGGTTGAGGGTCACCACAGCATGAGCATAATCGGAAATTAGTCCACTTCCGATTTTTAAAACTGTATTAAAGGGTTGCATGCAGCATCAGGAAGATTGTGAACCACTGGTCTAGAGGAAAGGAAGTACATAGATAGACCGCTAAGAACAAGCCTCTCCGGAGAGCACACCTGGGTTGAGATGGGAAAAGCAAGAAGGAGCCAGCTGCAGGAAAACTTGTAGTCAGAGCATTCTCAGCAGAGGACACAAATGAATATACACTTGAGGACCCCAAAGACCTAAAAGGATTTGAGAAGAAGCAGAGGTCAGCATGCCTTAGTAGTCAGTGTAAAGAAGGACGTAAGAGGAGAGATATGCAGAGGGTCGGAGATGAAAAGAAGGAAGTTGGATTTTGTTATGAATTTGTGATTTCTAAGACAGTCAGGACTATGTGGCGAAGCCCTGTTTCAAATAAACAAAAACCAAAAATACCCACAAAAGCAGCAGGAGTGGTTGGTAATTCAGGCATGTGAGGATGATAGACCAAGAGCAGAAGCCGTTTGATGAGTCTGTCGTACAGCTGCTTGGGTATGAGTTTGAGAAATGAGAGAAAAGGACTCAAGGACCCACCCCCACCCTCCTAAGTGATGGGATCATAGGGGTGTCATCGTTGTTAAGTGTGAGCAGCCAGGAGGATAAGCAGGTTGTTTCCTGAAAGGAGAATGAGGAGGATATTGAAGGAGGAGGGCAAGACAAGAGTTAGGTTTTTGCATGTTGACTTCTGGTAAAAGTGGAGCAGGCAGTCAGTCCTGTGGTCTGAGGTTCAGAGGCAGTTGGTTTGGGTGGGTGCTGTGAAGCAACCACATTCAGGAGAAAGGTTGGGTCACTGGATTTGGCAGCTTGGAGCTCTCTATTGACTCGATGAGCCATTGGAGGTGAGCACAGAAGCCAGGCTGGGGTGGGCTTGTTTCACAATAAATTAGTCCACTTCCGATTTTTAAAAGTAACAAATAAATAAATAAAAGAAACAAAATTATAACAGCATCTCCAGTACTGACTAGTTCTTTGGGCTTCATTTTTTTTTTTTTCAAGCTCCCTTTCTGAACATTTTACAGCTGTTCAAACTTGACCTCCAGCCTTAAGTTCTTGATCTCTTCCCCCTCACTTGCTGCTCTTTTCTCAAGCCCTTCTCCCACTCAGTCCCTTCCTCCTCTGCCCCTCCCAGTTGCACTCAGGGCCTATTACTTGCCCAGGTGCTGCTTGGCCTTGTCTCCCACTGCATCCCATTGTGCTAATCTGGCTCCTTATGCACCCAGGGCCTTCTGTAAACATTGTAATTGTTGCACCCCTGCCTGGAACAGTGCCCACCTAGCCACATGGTTTTTCCCTCAAGCAGTGCAAGCCCCTGATCACATGTCACTGTCAAGGAGGCCCTTATAGGTACAACATAGAACTGGAAGTGGTCCAGTGAACTTGACTTTATGGAGGTTTATGTGCAGAGAAAATTCCATGTGTCTCGCAGATGGAAACCTCCAATGACAAGATTATAACCCCAATGGGAAGATCTCAGCTAAGGAAATAGAATTATAGTAGAAAGCTTTCTCAGCCTTGAGTAAGGTTTATATCTTTCTTAATGAAAACAGTGAACGTGAATTTATTTTTAAGTGACTCTACAGCTCTTGAAGGGATGGAAGAAGAGGGTCCTCAGTGAGTTGAGTTACCTTATATGCATGAAGCACAGTTCCAGCACTGTGACAAAAGATATCGTTCATCTAGATTCAGCTGCCAGCATATAGCAGTGTGTAAGGTAGAAGAGCTCAGGTTAGTATAGCAGAGATAAGACATTAGTGCCAGACTGTCTGCTTTGTTCAACATAGGGACTGCAGTGGGGAAATGCTGGGACAGTGGGGCTGAGGTTGGGCCTTGTGTTAACAGCTGTTCCTCTAAGAGCAGAGACTTCAGACACCCCAAGGTTAAGATTTACTCTAGGGAGCCTGTGGAGTAAGATTAGCACAAGGGCTTATGGGAAGGGCTGTGATGGAACATGAGTCTAAGCTGAATTATAAGGGAAAGGGAAGCCAAGTGTTGCTTGATAGATAGAGGAATTAGTAGATTGAAACAGTTGTTAAAATAGTATTATCTTTGCAAAGGTTTGTTAAAGTAATGCAGACAAAAACAGCTATGCTTTCCATTCAGGTTAGTGCTTCTAACATTTATCACCACTTTTCGAAAGTGGATTTCTGTAGTTTTGAAATAAAACTCAGTAGCATCTTAGAAGTAAAAATAACTGCCTAGATGAAGTCATTTTAATGTATTCAAACTGTGGTTCTTGTCTCTTTTTTTCTTTTAATTATAAGGTATTATGACTCTGTCACCTTTTGATCAAATGAAGACTGCTTCCAATATAGGTGGATTTAATGCAGCCATTAAAAACAGTCCTCCTGCCATGTCTCAGTATATCACTGTGGGGTCCAGTCCTTTCACTGGCTTCTTCTATGCTCTGGAGGTATGAATTTCATAAGTAGAGCCACTCTTAATTTTGTAACCTGCCTAAAACTTAGATACAGTAGCATAGCCTTAGAAAGATTGTTTTAAGATTCCAAGTTTTACCTGAAGCTAAAATTAATCACAAGTTTCTCCTAAAAAATTTATAATTAAAGAAATTATTCTGTTTTTTAAAAAATATCTATCTATCTATTTATTTATTTATTGTGTATGCAGCATACAGAAGAGGTTACCAGATGTCATTATAGATGGTTGTGAGCCACCATGTGGTTGCTTGGAATTGAACTCAGGACCTCCGGAAGAACAGTCAGTGCTCTTAATCTCTGAGCCATCTTTTCAGCCCCAAGAAATTATTGTGTGTGAATGTGTCTGTATGATGTGTGAAGAGTCAGAGGAGTGGAAGTTTTTTTCTCTCCTTCTGCCTTTGTAACTGGTGAAGATGAGTTTCCAGTCCCCCTTCCCATCTCTCTGGGGAGGCGGAGCTTACAGATGCACACTGCTGCATCTGGCTTTTCCACATGGCTTCTGATGACTGAGCTCAGGTCATCAGGCTTGTGCTGCATGTACTTTTATTCACTGTGCCATGTCACCAGCCCAACTTTCTTCTAAATTATTTACATTAGCTGAGAAGCTCTTAAAATCACAGTAAAGCATTGGGCATGTACTTCATTGGTAGACCATGTGTTTAGCATGCCTGGAGCCTGAATTTGATCTCCAGCAAGCAACATATAAGAGATGTGGTGGTGCATACCTGTAATTCTAGCATTGGGAGAGATGGAGGCAGAAAGATCAGAAACTCAGGGTCATTCTCTGCTACACAGCAAGTCTGAAGCTAGTCTGGGCTACATGAGGCCTTGCTACCAGTTCCCCTCCCCACAATGGGTGCGTGTGCTTTTGTGTGTGTGTGTGTGTGTGTGTGTGTGTGTGTGTGTGTGTGTGTGTGTGTGTGTGTGTAACAAAAACCAAGGTAAAACCAATAATTTTTTTGTCTCTGAAGCCCTCAGTTTTTTGACAGCTACATTTTGTTTAAATGTGCAGCTGTGGATTGTTAATTATGTCCACCCACCAGGGATTAGAATAGATGATGAACTGTGAGACAGAGCAGACTCCCATTATAGTTAATATAAGCTTTGAAAATTGTTTTCTAAAATAGAGGAAAGTTAACTGTTACATTTGGCAACACTTCTCACTTAAAAATTAGCTTTCTTTGGGTGGACTGAACTGTCTTTTTACTTTCATACAGATATATATTTACTTAAAAATCAAGGAGACTATCTGGCTGTGTACAGCTAGGAAATCCACGGCCCAGCTAGAAAGTGCCATTGTCTCATTGGCCTCCTTGGTTTCATTAAGCTACAGTTTAAAGAAAGAAACCCTAAAGGTTGCTTCTAGGCCAGTGGCAGCTAGGCACAGGAAGTCCTTGCTTCCAGTAGTACGTGTTAGTTTGCATTGCTGAGGCCAAAATCCTTGAGGAGTACCTTGGGCCTCTAGCTGATTTTACCTTTAAATCCTAGCCTTACTTGATTGAGACATGTAGCTGCTACTGATGCTGATGCCTCCATAAGGAGCTTCTGGGTGCAGACTTTGCAACTTGCATTTTTATGTAAGTCTCCGACCTCTAGAGACAGGCTCAGTTTTCTCCGCATGCCTGTTTTGCAGGGAAGCGCTCAGCCGCTGTTATCTCACATTGCACTCGCAGCTGCAAGTAAACTGACTTCTGCTCTCCTTAGTGCTGCCAGGTAATGAAACTGCATTTTCAGATGATCTCATTTGGATCTGGACTGAGTGTGCCTTTGGTAGTCTGCACTTGAGACCCTTGAAACTAGGGTCCCCTAGCTTATCTTCTTTATTGTGTCCCCTCCATTCAGTGGTTGGCTTGGTTGGAAAAGCAAGCACGAAGAAGAAAGCGGCCAGAAGCAGAAGCCCAAGATGGAGCCGGCTACTCCCTTAGCTGTGAGGCAAGTCATCTGTTTCTCTCACTTGGGTCTCCTAGTTGACTTTCTGATTCTGTGACTGCAGGATTCTGAGAACTTCTCTTCATGTGGAATTGGTTTTCAATCAAATCATGAGTTCCTTGATGAGGGTGACTCTTCAGAACTAGGTCTCCTTTGTTTTATTCTTGAACATAGCAGTGTATCTGTGACTAGTGGGTGTTTCTGTTGTTACTTTAACTTTTGTGAACAGAGGACTTGATGTTACTTGGCTTTCTTTTTAATTGTTGCTTATTACCGGATATAAAATACCTCTCTAGAAGTAATACTCCAGCTCTGCTTTCTCCAGGTGAAGACTGAAGACTAATTAACTGTTAGTAAAATGAATGTTCTGAGGTTTGTCCATTTGTAGTCACTACTTTCTAAACAAAGAGGTTACAAAGTTGTTCTTCCTGACAGTCCTGGGACTTTCCCGCCCAGCTGTATCCCAGCTTTCCTCTTACTCTGTTTTTGTTGTTGTTTGTGTTTTTTCTAGACAGGGTTTCTCTGTGTAGCTTTGGAGCCTGTTCTGGAGCTCGATCTGTAGGCCAGACTGGTCTTGAACTCACAGAGATTTGCCTGCTTCTGCCTCCCGAGTGCTGGGATTTAAGGTGTGCACCACCACCACCTGGCTACTCTGTTATAACACACCTGATTGCTGACTTACTCACCAATCAATAAATTAGTCAAATGGCCTTTTGTATTTCAAATGGATGTGACCATGTTGTCAAGGTCTTTTCTATGTGAGCTTTTTTCCTTTTCATTGCCTGCTCACTTCTGGCTGACTGATAATTCTTCTAAGTTGGTTACAGGCCAGTAGCAGTTTAACAGAAACTCTCTAGAAAGTTCCTTCTTCAGACAATGGGTTAGTTACTTTTGTGTTATTGAGGTCCAAATATTTGAAAATTAAGTGAAAACAGGAAAAATTCATTTTGGTTCACAATTCCCAAAGGGTTCAGTCCATTATCAGTTGGTTCAGTGTTCTAAGGAAAACATCATTGCAATGGAAACATGGTGGAGGAGAGCCATTAACTTAACTGAAGGCAGAAGGATGGGATCCAGGAAAAGGCCAGGGCAAGATCTGGCTCCCAAGAGCCTGCCCCTCAGTGACCTACAGCTTTCAATTAGGTGTCCCCTTTGGATTTTCACCACCTCCCAATAATGCCATCATTTCATAAATCTGTCAAGGGATCACTCTGTTCAAGGTCAGAGCCCTCATTATCTAATCACCTGTAGAAACACTCTACAGACACCCCAGAAGTGTGCCTTATTAATGTCCTAGGCATTTGTCAGTCCAGCCCATGTTCCTTATCATTCCTGGCACCATGATTAACCATCACAGATAGATGTACTGGAGTCTAGACAAAGAGAACACACTGTGGGGGGGTGGTGCTGAAGCAGAAGATGCCTGTGTTGGAGCAGAGCATCCTGCAGCAGAGTTGGTGGAGGTGTTTTCTGCAACAAGACTCTTACTCAAAGAATATGGGAAGGACAAAACAGAACTGTCGGAATGTTTTTCTCTTACTATTTTATATTGCAAATGCCAAGTAGGATGAGTTATCAGTCCAGGCAAGGTTTATCTCTTCATTTAGAAATAGATGTAAGTATTTTATTTGCATATTTTATTACTCTGCATTTCTAGTTTTGAGTGTGATTTTTAGTTTTTAATTTGTTTATTTCTTCAATGACAGATTTGGACTTCCGGATTCTAGACGCCATGGAGAAAGCATATGCCTGTCTCCTTGTAATACCCTAGCAGCAGTCACCGATGATTTTGGCAGAGTTATCTTATTGGATGTCAGCCGAGGAATTGCAATACGGATGTGGAAAGGTACTTCCCTACAAACACAGAGGAAAAAGTTGCCTCACTGTTTCCCCCAATACCTGAGCAACTTTACCACCCTTGACCCTTTGGTTAGTAACAGTGCTCAGTATTCTGTGACTCTTTAATATCAACTCAGGTCAACAACACTTAGCTGGTAGTCAGTTAAAGCAGTGGGGTTTTTTTGTTCAGTTAGTTTGGGTTTGTTTGTGATGCTAGGTTTTGCACCCAGGGCCTTGTGCATGTTCCCACTGAACTATACCTCCAGTTCATCATAGACACTTTAACTGTAGTTGGTTCTTTTTTATGCTCTTTGGGAGTCCAACACCCAGCTCCCAAATAAATAAATACATGGAGACTTAGTCTTACTTATGAATGCCCAGCCTTAGCTTGGCTTGTTTCTAGCCAGCTTTTCTAATTTAAATTAACTTCATTTCTTTTTAACTACATTTTGCCTCTGGTCTTTTTACCTTTTTATTCTGTATGTCTTTCTTCCCTTCTTACTTCGTGGCTGGGTGCCTGGCCCCTGGTATCCTTATCTCCTCCTTTTCTAGCCCCTCCTTCTTCTCTAAATTTCTCCTCCTATTTATTCTCTCTGCCCACCAGCCCTGCCTCTTTCTCTCTCCTGCCTACCTATTACCTGTTTAGCTCTATATTAGACCAGTCAGGTGTTTTAGGCAGGTAAAGTGACACAGCTTTACAGAGTTAAACAAATGCAGCATAACATAATGCAACACATCTTTGCATCATTAAACAAATGTTCCACAGCATAAACAAATGTAACACATCTTAAACTAACAACAGTTCCCCTCTTCCTCATGGACTCACTTTCAATTCCCTCACTGTCTGCTTCTGGTTCCTGCAACATTCCTTTCCCTTTTGAAGGCCCCTGTTGTCACTGACATTGTTGCCTGCATTTTGCAGCTGCTTCAGTCACATGTCCTTCCCATGTGTATTAGTTATTAGAGGGCCACCCCAAACAAGACAGCATCAGCTATTAGCGTTTTCCTTATGCTGTTCTGCCCTCTACCTTCCATCTCTGTATCACCAAGGAGCTTGGATAGCAGGAGGACAACTCATCTTTTGCTTATATTTTAGCAAGTCAAACTTATACTCTCCCCAGATTTTTTTTTTTTAAGAGAAGAAAAGGAAGGGAATGGGAGCTAAGACAGGGATGTACTTAAGAAGCTTTGATGGTGTCTGCAATATTTCCTTTTTAAAGAGAAGAGTGATCTGAAACAAATATACATGGTGAAATATTAAACCTTGATGTAATCTTTTTTGTTTAAGATTTCTAATAATAAAAAGGTAATATACTTCTCTGGCTTTCCCTGATGGCCTCCCTTCCCTCTGAATAGTTAGAAGTACATGAAGAGCTACTCTTGAACCCAGACGAGTAAACTGATTAGCTGCCTCTTTCTGTCTGCAAGGGTACCGAGACGCACAGACCGGATGGGTCCAGATTGTTGAGGACCTTCATGAACGAGTGCCAGAAAAGGGGGACTTTTCCCCGTTTGGAAGTACTCAGGGTCCCAGTCGAGTAGCTCAGTTCCTCGTGATCTATGCACCGAGAAGGGGAATTTTGGAAGTGTGGAACACACAGCAGGGACCGAGGGTGGGAGCTTTCAACGTGGGTAAGCACTGCAGGTAAGATACAAGCCCTGGCATTCACTGGTCACAGAGAAACACAGGGGAGCTCTCCTTAAAGCCATGTAAAGGCATGTCACAGATTACAAAGCAGTGGAGAACTGCACAATGCTCTGTTGTGTTTTCCTTGTGAATGCCTGATATATAATTGAGGATTATGTATTATATAGCAGAGAGATATTCCTGGGAATACCATGGTCTGCTACTGATTTAGTGAGCTTGCTCTAGCCATTTGTCTTTTGCTATGTTGTAAAGACCTCAAAGGAAGAACCCACCAGCTTCCTAGTGATGATGCTAAGGAAGGCACATGCTTCATTTGCATTGGGCTAGAGGTTTGATTATGTTCATACAGTTTCCTAGCACGTTTGAAGAAAGTAGACCTCATCTGAGTTAGTTCTGCCTCTCTTAGCCTTCTGGATCAGTGTGTATTTGCCCAGTGGCCACCCTGAGCTAATGAAGATGTAGCTGCAGTCAGAGCACCTTATGGGATTTCATATCCTGCTGATGATAATCACCCACTGCTATATGATTGCTCCAGGCTGCTGTATCCTGGCTACAAAATAATGGGCTTAAACAATGTGACAAGTCAGAGTTGGCAGCCTCAGACTTACCAGATCTGTCTCGTTGACCCAGTATCTGCAAGTGTGAAAACAGTGAACGTGCCTTTCCATTTAGCACTGAGGTAAGAGTTGCTTTGCATCTGCTCTGACTTTCCAGTGTACATTTTGCATAGTTCTTTACTTTGGGTTTTTTTGTTTGTTTTATAGTTAGTGTCTTGTGGTTTATTTTATCACTAAATGATCCCTTTAAAGTCAAATAGGAAGCATGTAAACAAAACCCGGGTTGAATTGCATCAGGGTTAGAAAGAACACAAATGCAGCATATTGTGTAATAAGTTGTATGTATTTTTAGCGATAAGAAGAGTGAAAGAGCCAAGGACCTGCACTTGGTGAAGAAACTGGGAGCCCTGTTGAAAACAAAGTCGCCTGGCCTTGGTAGGTGCTTCTGATCAAAGTAAAGTAAAAACGTCCATCGTGGCATTATGAGTGCAGCAAAGTGCTTGACTGTGCCGAGCTGTCTCAACCCTTTTCCAGGATGAGATGAGGGACAGGACATCCTCTGTCAGTGCTCTGAGAGGGTGACATGTGCATCTAGAGCAGAGGTTCTCCTCCTTCCTAAGGCTGCAACCCTGGAATACAGCTCCTCATGTTATGGTGACCCCCATCCATACCATTATTTTAATTACTACTTCATAACTGTAATTTTGCTGCTGTTATGAATTGTAATGTAAGTATTTGATATGCAACCCCTGTGAAAAGGTCATTCCACCCTTTAAATTAAGGAGTCGTGACCCACAGGTTGAGAAACTGCTGGTCTTGAGGCAATTAAAGCTTCTCAGTAAGTGATAATTCGAGAGAGCTTGTGCATCCTTTACAGTGGCAGAGAGTTCAGATCGCTCATTTTCTTTCATAGGAACATTTTTCTTTAATCCACTGAAAATTCTAACCTGATTTTCTCATTATAGACTCATTTGAAACAGAAATAAAGGAGTTGATCCTTGATATTAAGTACCCTGCAACCAAGCGACAAGTAAGTGTGTCTACTAAGTGAGCTGTCCCGCTGAGAAACTGATGTATCACTGGATTCTGAGAAAAGTTTATTTTCATATCCCCGTGTCGGAGTGTCTGTTTTCTCTTTTTTAAAAAAAGACTTAAGTAACATTACTTAATATATATATATATATATATATATATACATATACATATATATATATGATTGCATGTGCTTTATACACATACACTCATACATGTATCTGGAATGATAGAGAGGTAGTAACACAAATATAAGTTTGTGACTACCACCTTAGGAAATAGAAGCTTACACGAACTCTGAAGAGTCCCGCTGTTCTTCCTCAGTCCCACCCCATCTCCCATCCATCCCTGATGAGCGCTTTCTTTTTCTTACTAATACTTCATTTCTGTGCAGCTCCTCTGAAGCATCTTGATGTGTATTAGGCTTTCTATCTTTGGAGACATGTTAGGTTCTGTGACTTGTTTGTGGTGTGCTATTGAGACCCATGCTGAGTGGAACTGTAGTTGCAGCCTTCTAATGTGCATGCACAGCTCATGTTCACTCTCCTGCCATTGAACTGCTCAGGTTGCTTCTAGTTTCTTAGTGAAATCATGGTGGTGGTTATCCTTGTGTGCCTTTCCTGTACACGTGCTGCAAACTTGTCTTGAACTTACACCTAGAACAGCCAGGCTGTGCATTTCCTCAGCTGCGGTAGTAGATGGCACATTGCTTCTCCTCATTGCACTTCACTGGGGACTCCCGTGCACCACAACTATTGTAGCAATTATTCACTGGCAATTGATTATATACAAGGATTAATATTTATTAAGGGGCTTTATAAACACTCATTGATACAAAATTGAACCTAAGGGCAATTCCTGGAGGGTTGAAATGTCCCACTTGGCGGCTGCAGCCTCCCTCAGGGAATGCAGGAACAAACAGGAAGGGCAGGCATCAGGAACTGGTCTTTCAAGGGGGCTGGCCACGCCCCCTGTAGGGGTCCTTAAAACCTTGCTCAAAAGCACCCAACCCCGCTACACACTCATTTCATGTGTTGCCAGACTTATTGCTGAAATTCAGATCACTTTTGACTTTACCGACCTGGAAGCCTCAGGTCCATAAAACTTTCCCCCACTTTAAATGCCAGTCACAGCTAGTAAGTTGTTAGACTCTGACCAACTACAAATTATGTATGACCTGTTCTTTGCTTTTGTTTGTCTGGTAGCTCACAGGATTCAGGGAAATTCTTGTATTTATATGTTGAAACATATATTATAAAGAATACTGATAACTAGCTAAGTGAACAGGGCAGTGCTTATGGAGAGCAGGTTTCCTGTCCCCTCCAGAAGCCTCTGCACACTATAAAGCCCTAGCATAATAGGAAGTTCCAAAACCTCTCTGCTTGCAGGAGTTTATGGAGGTTCATGACTTAGCATGATTGATTGCATCATTGACTATTATTGGTCAACTTATCCTTAAGTTCTTCTCCCCAGAGGTTAGGAGTAGGGCTAAACATTATTATTCTCTAATCCCCTGGCTTGTTGCCATGGTAACTAGTCCCATTTTGAAATTGCCTGAGACTACCTCACTGAAACAGAGGGTGTTTGTATTCTCTCCAATGTAGCTACGTAGATCTCAGGAGTTCTGTATTAGGAATATGGGGCAAACACTAAATGTTACAATAGAACATTCTCCTAGCTTTCTTGTGTGCAGGGTTTAGCACACCTGTTCCAGGAGCGGGGTGGGGGCCAAGACCAGTCATTGGAACAGATTTTCTAGCACCTGTCACTCAGGAAATTACCGTTAGAAATTAGAGGAGCTGTATGTCAGGGACCACAGGCAGAGACAATTGTGTATATTATTATTGCATTGCATATGTGGGAGAAATTGGTGAGGAGTTATTTGTTTTGGAGTCACTAAAAAAGTACTCTACTGTTATAGCCCAGGAAAGTCTCTGATTTTTACTCTAATTTTCCACTCCACTAACTGCTGGGCTTTCATCTTCCTCAGGACAGACATCTTAATTATTGAACATGATATGGTGATAACAAGGCAGCCATCTGAGAGTTTAGTAAATCAAGTAGAGGAAGACGTAACCCAAGAGTTCTCTCTCTGATGCCGTTATTATCCTTACCATCCATCACAGAGCAGCAGAGCTGGGACTATGGCAGGGCACATGTTGTCTTACAAGGGATTCACTTTTTCTCTTACCAAATCATACACAAAAGCATGGATTTTATTTAAAATGCTAGAAAAAATCAAATTGCTTGTTGCCATCCAACACTAGAGGAAAGGCACAGTTCAGTAAAGACTTTAGGAGCCGGAGTCCAGTGATGGGGAGAAAGTGCTCCTGCCCACCAGCCTGCCTACATTTACCTTGGGTTCTGGGCTCTTTGGTCACTTTCTATGCCATGGATAGACTGGTAGTTTCCTGAGTCACCTACCCCCATTTTACCCTCTCAAACATAGAAGTCATTGTGTTATGAGACCGATGTTTATCCTTAGTCTACTTTATTTATTTTTGGACAAGGTCTTAATATGTGGCTCTGGCTTACATAGAGCTCACAGAGATCGGCCTACCTCTCTCTGCCGTCCGAGTGCTGGGAGTCCTATGTCCTACCACAGCCAGCGTAGGGTTAGGGTTTTTAAACTATATGTCTCATTAGTTAAAGTTCAATTTAATATGCTACTATAAAATGATAAGTATGAATTTTATCTGTTCTTGACTCATTGATGTCTCTCCAGCTGCTATCTCAGGTATGATGAGGTATTTTAAACCTGTTAATGAAGGTGTTTAAATGTCTGGATGGGTTTAAATGGTTTAAATGTCTTGAGAGTGAGGAGGGTAAAGTAGATACTGTGTCTATCTAGACGTGGCAGAAGTGGTACCCTGCCGCATGATGGGTAACAAGTGGTAATGAAGTTATCAGCTTTTATAACTGGCATGCCAATAACCTCTGCTTCTCATTTATTCCTAGTAGAGGACAGTTTAGACTTTTTTTCAGAATGGCTAGCCTCTTATTCTGTGACCCAGAAATTACCCTCTAATTATTTCATGTCTCGTTCTAGACATAGGATTGGTTACATACCACTTTTTAAAAAATTATTTATTATGTATACAGTGTTCTGTCTGCATGCCAGAAGAGGGCACCAGATCTCATTATAGATGGCTGTTACCATGTGGTTGCTGGGAATTGAACTCAGGATCTCTAGAAGAGCAGCAAATGCTTTTAACCTCTGAGCTATCTCTCTAGTCCTATATACTACTTTTGAAGTAACTTGAATTCTCAGGTTGTGTGTATTAAGATTGAGGATTGCAAAGATACAGGTTTATGTATCAAATGAAGGCACATTTTTTGCTATATAATCACTAGAATGATTCACTATTTCTTCTAGGCTTTGGAAAGCATTTTGGCCAGTGAACGTTTATCATTTTCCTGCCTTAGAAACGTTACTCAGACTTTAATGGACACTTTAAAAAATCAAGGTAATAGATATTGTTATGGTTTCACTTCAGATTATATATTTCTTTGTGGAGTGTATGATGCCATCACATATTAATGTAGCGATGACAGACAGAGGGATGGTCAGCTAAACATCAAATAGGGTGCTCAGTCCATATTCTCAATACTTGGGAGCCTTAAAGATTCTCCATTTAACATTCACATTTGATTTTTGATCTGAACTGCCCCAATTCATCAACTGTTAGTAGGAAGGTTTTTGTCCACGTCTCACTATTGTGAGGAAATATGTCAGTAGAGAATGATGAAAAACAGCCACAAAGAGGATGTCTGTGTTGTATCACCTCCCTCCAAGGCTTAGGGAACACGAAGATGGTAAGAACCAAAGTTGGGGGGGGAGGGAGGAACTGGAGGAAAATCTTTTCACTCTGCTCATGAGGTCACAGCAGCTGTGGCTGCCTTTGCAAAACGTGTCAGTTCAAGCCAGTACACGTCCCTGTGTTGAGGGTGATGCGGATCACAAGCTCTCACCCCTGCCTGAGGAGCTATTGACATCGAAAGCTTCTAGAAGTGGGAGAGTCAGTTTTCATTAGGGGTTTGGGCTCCTGTTAGGTAAAACACACTCCAGTGTACACATCCATGAGGATATAGGAAGCAAAAATTGGACTTAATGGGTTATTTAAAAGGGGAAAAAAGGCATACCATACTTATAAAGCTCCCATCCTCAAAAGTGTTAATAAAATATCAAAGTTTAATGTGAAGCTCCAAAGCTTCCATTCCAAATACCTCCTATAGACCTTGCGTCTGGCTAATTTTGATATGTGACATTTTTATTTATTTGTAAATTTTTATAATAAAATTTCTAAAATTAAGAAAGTGGACATGAAGTTAGGAAGAGATGGAAGTGAATGTGCTTAAAATATATTATATGTGGGGCTGGAGAGATGGCTCAGCGGTTAGGAGCGCCGGCTGCTCTTCCGGAGGACCCGGGTTCAATTCCCAGCACCCACATGGCAGCTAACAACTGTCTGTAGTTCCAGTTCCAGGCAAACACCAAGGCAAATAAATAAATAAAGTTTTAAAAAAATATATTATATGCATATAACAAATTCTTAAATAATTAAAGTATTGTTTTAAATGATAAAAACTGTGAACCAAGAAATTAATTAATTAACAATATAAGAATTTTAAAGAATGATGAGAAGCTGTTCTTTTGACAGAGTTGCAGAACATTTTGAAAAGCATTGTTGAGGTGATGAGCTAATGGTCTGCAAAAACCAAGTAGGGCTGGAAGTCATGGTGCATGTCTTTAATCTCAGCTCTCAAGAGGCAGAGGTAATGGGTTTCTGAGTTCAGAGGCCACCCTGGTTATAAGTTATAGCCAGCCAGGGCTACATCGGAGACCCACTCTTATAAACAAACAACAACAAAACCCAAGCAGGTTCTCTTGCTGTCTTGGCTTTTGCTTTGCCTCCTAGGAAAAAGGAGATTTCTACTGAGGGTATTCTTTAGTAGTATTGTTTGACTGAGGTAATGACCAAGAGTATTTATCCTTTGAAGTGATGTCCTCTTAGTGGAGAGCATTGGCACAGGCTCACCCTTTTCTCTTATATGCCAGAATTCAGAGCCCGGGACTGATTAGTGAGACTGAGCTTTAGGGCTGACTTTTGTCTGTTTAAACTTGTCTGGAAAGACTCATATTGGAGACTGTGTATTGTAACTCCACATTCTACTCAGCTGAGCCTACAAGATCAACCAGTTTCAAGTTCCCAGGCTCAACTAAGTTGTGGTGTACAATAGACTGAATCCATTCACTTGTGACTTTTTCCTAACAGTAACATATAAAGCTAGATTTATATTTAGTTACATTTATGCTTAATCATGTGTAGGCCAGACTACAATGACAAAAAAAACAACAATAACAAAAACCCCTTGTATTAAGTTCCTTCAGGACATAAAGCATCTAATTTGGAGGTTGTTTTCATTCTTGACGTTTTTTAGTAGATATAGGGAGCTGGCTTTTGGTTAACAATGGCCTTCTTAGAACTCACACATTAGTGGAAACAGCTAGTTAAAGATATACAGTGCATATAAAGCCTCACATCCCTTGAAAGCATTAATAAAAGATTTGATAATATGCAGAGAATAAGCCAGATAACCAAACCAAAACGAAAAATCATGTCAGTTTCAAGTTCTGTTGATAAATAAGAGTCCTAAAAATTCTTAGATTTTGTATGCTGTTTTATTATAGCTGTGAGAATATAATAGTGTTTCTTGTTACTCTGTTTTAAATAAGAGTTCTTCAAGTTTTCCACTTCTGCTTTTTTAGAGAATATATATTTGTTTTACATAGCAAGAAATACTTAAATTATTATGTAGAAGTATGCCTCAACATTAATCTTGAGCAAAATAAACCTAATTATTGGAGGATATTAGTGGAATTCTACTTTAGGTCTTTTGCCAGGCTGTCTTGAAGATACACTCACCACAATCCATAATTGCCAACTGAGCGTCATCATCTTTGACCCCTTGATAATAAGCAGAGCCAGTCAGCCTTACTGTTGTACATCTTCGGGTGAGCATAGCAAGTGGATTGCACTGGGATGAAGCCAAGCATTTACAGGGACTTTTCTTTAAATAGAAGTGCACAGGCTGGGTGTAGGTGCAGTACACTTTAATTCCAGTGCTCAGGGAGCAGAGGCAGGTGGATCTCTGTGAATTGAGGTCAGTCTGGTCAACAGAGAGTTATAGGATAGCCAAGACTTCACAGAGAAACCATACACACACACACACACACACACACACACACACACACACACACACACACAAAGTACCACTCAAAACACTCTTACCTCTTTCCCCCTCTAAATGTTATTTCACTTATTAAAAAATTATCTTTGCTTCTAATCTTTACTAGGGTAAGCATATCCGTATTTAACCCATTAAGGAATTACATGTTTAAGAGATTATGGACATCTTTTTGTGTATCAGGTAAATATGTCTAATATGTTTTTCCTCTGCCTTTTAGAGCTTGAGTTTGTTGATGAAGGACTACTACAGTTTTGTGCCAGTAAACTGAAATTACTACATCTTTATGAATCTGTCAGCCAATTAAATTCTCTTGATTTTCACTCAGATACACCATTCTCTGATAATGTGAGTAACCACAAATATTAGTATTATGCACAATAATTCCTTTTGAGTATTTTTAATTCTTAATGTTTTTGAATAAACAGTAGAAAATTAAAGATTTGGGATTTTTTAAATTGGTTTAAATAACTTAAAGGTATGTTTTCTCTATCAGATCTTTCTGTCTCTTGTTTAATTTATATTACTAAATTTATATTTTGTAAAAATACAAAGATAGTAAATCTCATTGTAAATTCATCTTTACTGTTCTAAGTTCCTTAGATTTTTTTCATGCATGCCACAGACATACATGAAAATAGAAAAATAAATGCCTGTCAAATTCACAAAAATTATCAATACTTATCCAGAATAATTATTTGGCTGTGAAATTTATTAGCAATTAAAGTATTAGTTTAAGAATATCTGTAACAGTACATTATATAGATTTTTCTTGACACATTTTTTAAGGTGATGTCTTAGTCACTGTACTGTTGTTGTGAAGAGACACAATGACCAAGACAATTCTTATAAAAGAAAGCTTTTAGTTAGGGGCCTGTTTACAGTTCCAGAGGGTTAGTCCATCATTTTCATGGCAGACAGCATACAGGGAGGCTGAGAGCTTACATCCTGATCCTACATCCTGCTCCACAAGCAACAGACAGAGAGGAGGCTAGGCTACCCTGAGCTTGTGAAACTCAAAGCCCTCCTCCAGGGACACCTACTTCAACCAGCCTACACTTCCTGTTTCTCCCCAACAGTCCATCACATTCAAACCACCACAGGTGGCCTTTAAAAATTTATTTTGAAAACTTTACAATAAAAATACTTTCAGTTTCTGATGTAACAAGACTATAATTCCTTGTCTTTGCTTTTCATGTTGTTACTCCGGTTTGTATGTCTGTGGGTGTGGTGTAGACTTGCCGTAGTTTATGTGGTGGTCAGAGGACAACTGTCTGGAGTTGCTTCTCTTCACCCGCACACGTTCCAGAGACTGAACCCAGGTCTTCAGGCTTATGTAGCAAGCACTTTCGCTGGCTAAGCTTCTCACTGGCTGTGTTTTAAAGAGAATATTTTAAAAAAAAAAAGGTTCTGCCAAAGCTGAGTGACAGTAGCACAACCTTTAATCTCAGCACTTAGGAGGCAGAGGTAGGTAGATCTTTGAGTTCAAGGCTAGCCTACTCTACAGAGCGAGTTCCAGGACAGCCAAAGCTGCACAAAGAAGCCCTAACCCTAACAAACAAACAAACAACAACAACAAAAAAAAAGAGTGAGGGAAGGAAAGATTCTGCCAAACGAGAGGTCAGTTTTTCTGCATTAGTAAACTAAAATGCTTGCTCTTTTGTGAATCACACACCGAAATACAGTTCCGAAATAGTCTCTCTCAGGTCAGTGTGTTAAAGATAACTGTACTAAATGTCCCAATTGTGTAAACATTAAGTAGTCTGAACAGTTGCTTTCAGTCGTTAGTATAATGAGTAGTTGCTCTAAGTAATGCATTTGATTTTCCCCGGCTGGAAATAGACAGTGGAATGTCTTTCTTCCTCTCAGATAACTGTTCTTCGTGTGGGCTGCCCAGCCTGCTTCTGCTTCTCCAAGGCAGGCTTATTAAAGTGATTTTAGTGATTTGTCACATCACCAAAAATATGTGTTTAAAAATTAGCCTGTCTTATTAAAACATATACAACTGTATAAATAATCTTAAACGGAAAAGTCAACGGATACATTCTGATATCTTCTGGTCTCTGGGATTTTAGATTTTAACATTTTGGTAATATATTCATGGTGGTATTCTCTAATTACCAATAAAAATTATGAAACCAGTTCTTTAGGATCAGGGTGTCTACCTCAGCGATTGTAAATATCAGGAACGTGCAAGGTGATAGGAGGTTCACAGGGAGAATGGTCTATACATTTCTTAGGTTCTTCTCATCAAGAGCAAATGGTCTTGCATGTGCCTGGTGAAAATGAACTCTCCTGGACTCTCAGCTACTAGGAAGGCTGAGAGAGGATCGAAAGTCCAGAAATAAAGGCAGCATACTTAAACACCATCTCAGAAAGACAAAAACAAAGCAAAGTTGAATGTGTATGATTGTGGTTTCAGTCGTGTAGCACCAAGCAAAAGGCTTTCCTTGCTATAACAGATTTACAGTGTTTTCAAAACAAAAAGAGAGAGAGAGAAAGAGAGAGAGAGAGAGAGAGAGACAGAGAAAAGATAGCATCAGGCAATGTGTCTTCATATGTTCTGTGTGAAATGGCTTGAAAGACTGGCAGGTTCTAGTTGAGACTTGACATCTTTGTATCCTTGGTTGCAAAGAAGACCTGTGATCCTACATGCAGTGCAGGTTGTGTTTCTGGTGTACTGTTCTTGTTGCACAGAGACGTGCAGCCACCTGTGGTTTAGTTTTCTTAGAAAGCAAAGTTATACTTACATACTTCATGATTATTTTCTTTCTTTTTTTTTTTTAAAGATTGATACTTTTTATTAACACAGAGAGTTGAATAGATTCTTTTGAAAAATATCAAATATTCATACAATAACCTATGGAACAATAAGAAAAAACAATAATAGCAAAATTGTAAGTAATAATTTTGGACCAACCTAATTCTGATAACATTAAGAATATTTGTATTTACATATAATCACCAAGACACCTCTGAATACACAAATAATAAATCCCAAAATCAATCTACATGGTTGTATAATAATATAAATCTGAATGACAGCTATACTAGAAAGCATTAAGTCCTAAAATGACAGGCAAACATATTCATGCTTAATTAAGGATAGACAGGCAAGACCATCTGACACATACCCTTGGGAACACATGCTAACTGGTTTTGAAAACTAAATAAATGTATTAAAAAATATAAAGGCTATGGAGATGTCTTAGACAAAAAGGGCCACCACAACCAATGCTGAGATCAATCTTGACCCACAATACCTACAAGGCAGAAAGAATCAAATGCTCTATATTTGTTCTTTGGCCTCAGTGTAATCTGTGTGTGTGCAAACAGTAGACTATTGCACACATGTGATTACATTAACAGGACAAGTAGTGGGCTTTTGGCCTTGAATTGTCTTAGTACTGGGACCATATAGACATCACTCCTACCTAACATCTGCTCCTTTTATTTACACTCAATAATCCAAACAAACTCTCTCAGATTAAAATGCTCTTCTGAATCTGATTTTTTTTACTCTAAGACTTAATTAGCTCACTTAAATTGTAAAAATCAACTTTCTTTCTAGCAACAAAATTTATTCATAATAATTGTTGGTTTAATGCGTGAGACCAGGCACACACAACACAGCCACATGAGAGTTTATTCAGGAGAGTTGCCAGATGAGTACAGAAGAAGCAGAAAAGAGAAGAGACAGGCTGCCACATGGTATCTCCTTTTAAGAGAGTGGTGGGCATGGATTATTTTCTATTATGTAATACATATTTATTAGAGTCCTAACTTTTAGAAGTGTATATAGTATCCTAAGGAAACCTCCTAAAATGGCACTGTTAGTAGTATATAGTTTCTCAAGGTTAGTTTACTTATTTAAAACTAATATTTGAACCAATACATTACCTCTGTTATATTTCATACTAATTTTTAAAGCAGCCTTTGCTCAATAGCCTTGAATCTCAGCCCCAATAAGGAGCTAGCATTTGTGGCAATTTATAGAGACAAGGCCTATTCTTCCCCTGAAGGACTTGGCTGTGTTGCTAAGACTGGACGATAAGGAACTTGCGAAGCTCCGGGCCTTACTAGAGAAGTACAAGCAAGAAAACACCAAGGCCACTGTCCGGTTTTCTGAGGATACAGACGGAGTGCTGCCTGTCAAGACTTTCCTGGAATATCTAGAGTATGAGAAGGATGCGCTTGATATAAAGAAGATAAGTGAAGAGGAGTATGTGGCTCTTGGTAGGTAACATCTTGTAGTCTGCACTGTATGCCTTCCCTCTTCTAAAGAAGCCCTGGAGCAAGTGAACAGCAACTCAGTGTTTGCTTTGTGTGAAATTCAATGACCAAAGAATTCAGTGTGCATACTTTTTTGGTCAGTGATGTATCCTGGGTGTCCACACAAGTTTACTTGTGTCAATAAGCCTTCTACTAGGGAAGTATTGGGACTGAAGAGGTGTCTCATTCAATCACCATGCAAACATAGGGACCAAAGTTTGAAATCACAGCACCTATGTAAAAAGCCAGGCATGAACCCTAGCACTGCAGAGACATAGGTAAGAGGACCCTCGGACTCTGGTCACCTAATCTTGCTTAACTGATGAACTACAGGTTCAGTGAGCCATCTGTTTCAAAAATAAGGTGGGGGAACATTTGAGTAAGACCTCTGACATTGACCTCTGGCCTCCACCCATGCACATACCATACAATACACACACAAGAGGCAGTTTTAAGGCATAATGACCTGCTTTCTGTTCTCCTAAATCAAATTCAGACATTAGTTCTTTTTTTTCTTTTTTTCCGGATGTGGAGACCTTTAATCCCAGCACTTAGGAGGCAGAGACAAATGGGTCTCTGAGTTTAAGGCTGGTCTGGTCTGCACAGTGAGGTTCTAGGACAGCCACGGCTATGAAAAGAGAATTCCTCGCAAACAAAACAAAACAGAAATATTTTCTTTCATGCTATCCTGTTTCTGGGATTCTATTTTGCAATTAAGATTGTTACTCTGAGCAGTCATCATCAGTAACATGTTTGCTTGTTTGTTTTGCTAGGCAGTTTCTTCTTTTGGAAGTGTTTGCATGGAGAAAGCTCCACTGAGGAGATGTGTTATACTCTGGAGTCTGCAGGACTTAGCCCTCAGCAGTTACTGGTAAGATTTTGTTACTGAATTCTTTGTAAAAATTACATAGAAGTGTTAAGTTTCAAATCGTTATCCTAGCATATGAAGAATATACATAAAAAGCCAGAAATGATTAAAGAAAATTGTAGTTACAATATTAAGATTGTTATTTTATAAATTTTTGGCTAAATCAATATAGAATTGAACAGGTAAATGCATTTACAGTAGATTTTGATCATTGGTTGTTGCATTAAAAAGAAAGAGATTTAAAAAAAAAAACTTCTCCAAAATATATATATATCTAATTGATGTCAGCATTTTCAGGCTTCAAATAATTGAGGATAGAATCTTTATACATATGTGAAACAGAAGAATCATCCAATGAGAAAACTAAAATGAAGAGCAAGGAAGTTACCCATCATCCTCAGGCCTCCCTCCTCACTGCCTCCTGCGCATGCACACAGACACACAGCACATTTCTCAGGTTTGGGCCAGTACTTGGATCTCCTACCCCTGTCAGCTTACTGACTATGTTCGTGTGTATCTTTCTGTTATAAGTGCTTCTAAAAATATGTTGTTATGTTCTCATGAGAACTCATCTGGATTTTGTACTAATCTACTTTTGAACAAAAGCATAACGGTTAAGAAATTTTAAGTTTATTTTTAAAAAGAGAAAAACCATTTTAGAGTATGAACAAAGCTGGAGAGATGGCTCTGAGGTTAAGAGCACTGGCAGCTCTTCCAGAGCCAGAGGTTCTGAGTTTGATTCCTGGCAACCACATGGGGCTTCACTACCATCTGTAATGAGATCTGGTGCTCTCTTCTGGCCTGCAGGGACACACGCAGGCAGTGCGTAATAAATAAATAAATTAAAAAAAAGAAAAGGCCAACTGTGGACAACAGATGGAGGGAGCTGTCTCAAGGAAAACTGGGAAGGAGACAGTTAAACTGCAGGTTTGCATTTGTCAGAATTTGCTGCAGGCATGGGTGAGGTCCGTGGACAAGCAAAGTCTGAAGACAAGTTCTTAGTGTGTTTGGCCTCGCTCTCCTTCTAAAGTCATCTTGGGTTGAACTTTTGGTTAATAGAGGCGTAAGCCAAGCCTTGAAAGAGTTTAAACCTCAAGTATATTTAAAAACCTGGTGGTATTTTGTTTGTTTAGTTTGTGTGTGTATGTGTGTGGAAGCAGGATGAAGTGAGTCTTGCAGTGTAGGATAGATGGGGGTCTGGAACTCAACGCCCCCTGCTTCTGCCTCACAAGTGCAGGGTGACAGCCATGAGCCTTCATTCAGTTGTAGACATGATGTACTTCTAGTAAACTGGTCACACACTTCATAACATAACCAGTAGGTAAGTCTAGTAGCAACAGAGAGTTGAACCTAAAGGTAGTAAGTACTTCCCTCTGATGCTGCCCAGCACGTGCATGTTGCATTAAGTTTCTGGCCTGGACTTTTGGGTCTGTCCCTGAGATTCAGACCCACCCCTAGCCCCATTGCCACTTTAGCCTAAATAATCACACAGAAGCTTGTATTAATTTATGCTGATAGGCCTAGGGCCCAGACATATAACTTGCTAACTCTTTACTCTTAAACTAACCCGTTATTCTTATCTTGTTCAGCCATTCAGCTCGGTACCTTTTCTCAGCAGCATTTCAACTTTTTTCCTCTGTGTTTCCTGGCATCTTTCTGACTTCTCTGTAGCATCTCTGCTCTATTCTTCCTGTTCCCAGAGTTTTCTTAGTCTGGTAGTCCCGCCCACACTTCTTGTCTGCCTTTGGCCAATCAGCATTTTTTTTTTTTTTTATTAAACCAATAGGCAGGACAATTATTTACAATGCACTAGCATAATCCCACTACACATGCACACAGACAGATGCTTGTTTCTGACTGAAAGTGGATGTTTTTGTTACCGCTGAGAACCAGTTATTGGTTATAAGCAACAGGTTGTATGATGTTCGGGATAGTCTAAAGCAGAGAGGAAACCTTTGATAATCAGAGTAAGATAGCAGAGGGGGAACCCTTGATAATCAGAGTAAGATAGTCAGTTTTGTGGATTGTAACAAGAGGTTTCAGTTTCATCCAGCTGGTGGTCCAGACCCACAGACCTGCAGTCCCACACCACCACTACTTAGGCCCCCCTAAAGTGACTCAGACGCTTGTGTTAATTTCATGCTGCTTGGCCTATGGTTCTGGCATATTGCTAGCTAGCTCTTTCATCTGAATTCAGCCCATTTATATTAATCTGTTTTGCCATGTGGCCCGTGGCTTACCTGTATTACTTTGCATGTTGATTCTTGGGTGGCTAGATGGCGTCTCTTTTGACTCTGCCCTCATTCCCATATCTATGCTTTGATTTCCTCGCCTACTTCTGTGTCTGCCATAGACCAAGACAGTTACTTTATTCACAGCATTTAGAAAAACATCCCACATCAATGGACTCAGCAGTATGCTGAGTAGAAAGTAGAATAGTAGAAAGAACATGCTAGAATATGATCTTATTTCTGTCAGTGGCTGCCATGTCCTTCATCCATCATATAAGCCAGTGACAAAAGAACATACAGTTTATATGAATATTAGTATTTATCACTGCTTTATGAACATGAAGAAGATAAGGGCAGAGTTGGGTTTTTTGAAGTTTTTGTATAAGCTGAGCTAGAAAGGGACTGACATGGAAGAAACATAAAAGTAAAGAGGGAGAAATAAGATTTCACATTAAAGAGAGAAAGCTTGTGAGTGATTTCATATATGTAAAAGTTATATACATAAACAAACCTATATGTACGTGTATGTGTATACATACTCAAACCTTTTTAAAGAAAGAGGAACAAGAGTATCTAAGTTCTAACTCCCTATGTGCATGGTGCTGGAAGTTAGGGACCCTATCCACTATTTCTGAAATGTGGGTGTCTGTCCTTGCCTTGGAGTTTGTTGTTAAAAATCAATTAAGGTAATATAATGCCAGTCACTTTATGTGGTTCCTAGTTCTGATTTAACGTAAAATGCATCTCCTTCATACACCACCTTCCGGTCCTTACCCTCATTTTGTGACAGGAATACAAACTAACAGATTTACGCCAACAGCTGTCAGAATTCTTCCCACACAAAGTTACTGCAGTTTTATAGGCAGCTAAGGACCTGTATAGAAACCAGCATCTACAGATGTGACACTGTGGTCTTCAAACTTTCGTCATCTCAGAATTGTCTGTTAACAAGCCTCACAAATCTTAAAGCTGTTTAGATGTCAATCTTTAGGCTTTCATGTTTGCCAGAATTGTTTTGTTTTCATTGTGTGTTTCATAACTTGTTAGGGATTCTGGAACGGGAATTTGATGGCTTATGTGTGTTCCCCACCACCATGTTCCTGTCTCTTTGGCCAAAGCAAGAATAGCATAGCCCCTCCCTATGTCTCCTTTCAGAACCTGTAGCTGGCACTTTGCTCCACAGGCGAATGCCACAGTGGTGTCCTCCGTGGCCTTGTTCTCTTAAACTGTGGCTTAGGTTGGAGACAGTGTGTAACCTAAGAGGAAGCAGAAGGGGTGGGAGTCAGGGATCCAACAGATGTTGAGAATCTCCTAGGTAGACAGTACACCTTAGTCTGATCTCCACATTACATGATGGAGCAAGCACCCAGCTAGATAGCTGCATCATTTTGCACACTGTAGGAAACTGTGAAATCTCCCCTTTGTTAAATATTATTTAAGCAGAAAAATATTTTAATTTTATTTTAGTCTCTGCTCCTAAGTGTTTGGCTTTCGAAGGAAAAAGATATTTTGGACAAACCACAGTCTGTCTGCTGTCTTCATACCATGCTGTCCCTGCTGAGCAAGATGAAAGGTAGGAAATGGTACATTTTGTGGACCAGTGTTCTCAGGGTTTCCACTTCGATGCTCTGAAACAAAATGCAGTGACTGAAATATCACACAAATACAGGAGGAGTTTCTTTCAACAAGGAGACTACAGTGTAGAAAACATTTCAGTGGGCTGTGAAGCTATAAGGATCCTTTGTACACTTGAGGCCCTGGAGTATTTAGGATGTGGGTTGTGTCAAAAGCTTGCTGTGCATTTGTGATGTGCTTTAATATAGGACAGTGAAATTCTGTTGTCAGAAGATGTAATGTCATTGGAAAATGGTCTTTGGTATAAGTGTCCTTGTTTTAGAGACTGATTGCTCTTCTCGAGGAACCAGGTTTAATTCCCAGCTTGACACACTGGCTCACAACTGTCTGTAACTCCAGTCCCAGGGGATCCATTGCTTTCTTGTGGCCTCTGTAGGCACTAGACATGCATGTGGTACACAGACATACATGCAGAGAAAAAACCTGTATATATATATATATATATATATATATATATATATATATGCATATATGTATATATAAAGTAAATAATAAAAATTTTCTAAAAGTATATATCTCCCCATTATTCCTTTTGAGTAATGATGAAAATATTTCCAATAAGAGTTTGGGGCCTAGCAGTGATGGCACACTCCCTTAATCCTAGCACTCAGAAGGCAGAGGCAGGCAGATCTCTGAATTTGAGGCTAGCCTGGTCAACAGAGCGAGTTCCAGGACAGCCAGAACTGTTACACAGAGAAACCTCATTTCAAAACAACATCACACCACCCCCTCAAAAAACAAAACAAAAAACCTAAGGGTTTGGTATTGATTCAAGAAAGCATGACTAACATTATAAAGAAATGGAAAATAAATGTTCTGAATAAAATCAATTGCAATGTTTTAGGGTTTTTATTGCTGTGATAAAAAACATGACCAAAAGCATCTTGAGGAGGAAAGGGTTTTTTCTTCTTCTGCTTCCAGGGAATGGTCAGTCACTGAGGAGGTCAGTGAGCTTCAGTTCCTAGAGGCAAAAACTATAGCAGAGACTGGAGGAGTGTAGCTTACAGCTTGTTCTTCATAACTCTCCATGCTGAGCCTACTTTCTTATACACCCAGCACCACCTGAGTGCTGGGCACCACCCACAGTGTGCTGGGCCCTCCCACATCAACCACCAATCAAGAAAAGGCTACACAGGCTTGCCTACAGGCTGAGCTTACGGAGACATTTCCTCATTTGGGGCTTCTTTCTCTCAGATGACTCCAGTCTGTGTCAAGTTGATAAAGGCGTAGCTGGCACACAATATTTAATTTTCTAGCACATTTAGAAATATGCAGGTACATCTTTAAGGAATTTTGTTTAAACATGAAGAATAAGAGCCATACCCTACACACCCAGATTGGCAGGGTAAGATTTTACCTTTTGCTTTTCTTCTTGTCTCTTCAGTGGCCATTGATGAGACATGGGATTCTCAGTCGGTGTCCCCTTGGTGGCAGCAGATGCGCACAGCCTGTATTCAGTCGGAGAACAATGGCGCTGCCCTGCTGTCTGCACATGTTGGGCATTCTGTTGCTGCACAGATGTCCAACAGTGCTGCAGATAAGAAAGTGAGTGGGTGTCTGTGTAGCTGCACTCTGTGCCAGGGTGGTTGGCTGATGGGTGATTTTCATTCTTGTGTAGATAGCTTGCAGTGCCCTGGAGTTTCTAGGTTGTAGATTGTGTGAGGAACCTAAGGGGCTGGTAATGGATGGTAATGCTTTCCTCACTAAGGGGTTACTGCCACACTGGACTGCTTCTGGAGTTTATTTGGATTCTGCAGTCCTGTGATTGTCTCCTCCTCCTCCTCCTCCTCCTCCTCCTCTTACACACCTGGCACCAGGTCAGATGGACCAGCACTTACCAAGCATTTGCTGTATGCCTTTCCCTCTTTTCCTGAGGGTTCATTTACAGTAAGAAGGAAAGACTTGCTTCTCTTACATTTCATGGTAGGTCAAATGGTTCTTTCTGGTGGGGTGTTAAATTAACACCTCAGTGGGTCTGTAGTGGTTTACTGTAGACATTTTCAGCCCCAGAAGTTAAGGACTAAGTATAACCTTACCAGATTGAACTGTGTACGTGCAGTGATAGAATTAGGTGGCACATTCTGTCAGTGTGCTGGGCAGAGCAACCCTTGCCAAAGACTCCATAAGAGGCACACTGACTGAGCCTGAGTTATTACCACAGGACCTCTTCTAATATCCTGAGTCTTATCCAGTCAAGTATTATATCTGTAGAATTGTGTCTCTATTGCTTTCACTTAAGTTAATGTTATTCAAAGTCTTTGCCAAGTGGCTGGGGGTGTAGCTCAGTGTTACAGTAATTGCCCAGCATATGTATGGCCATGGATTCAAGCCCTAGTACAACAAAAACATATTGCCCAGAATATGAACAGGATATTTTGTTTTAGTTTTCCCAGATGGTTTTGGGTGCTGATGCAGAAGCCCTCACAGACTCCTGGGAAGCCTTGTCTCTTGACACCGAGTACTGGAAGCTCCTGCTGAAACAGCTAGAGGACTGCCTCATCCTCCAGACCCTGCTTCACAGCAAGGCCAGTCCTCCAACTGCCAAAGTGTCATCTCCGCAGACAGAGCCTCTTCCAAGACTTTCTGTTAAGAAACTCTTAGAGGGAGGAAAAGGTGAGTTGAAGCACATTGGAGTGTTTGCAAATGTACACACACATCATCTTGAGTATGTATTTACTTGCTTTGAATTCACAGTCCTCTTTTCCTAATCAAGTGCTATGAATATAGGTGTGAGTGTTTTAGAGTTAATTTTAGACTAGGTTTTTATTAAATGAAATGTTAACGAGATTTCCATCCTGGATCTGAGTTCATCCTTTTCCCTGGTCCTACCTCACCCATTCACGGATACGTAAGTCTGGCTCGTGTTCAAAAATCCACCAAGTATCCCTGTAAGAGACCATTCCCAGCCAGCTTTCTCTTCTTCTCATCTCTGTAGAACTAATAACTTTATCCCTTCCTCTCTTTCCATTTTGTGTTTGTAAATTTTCCTTAAGTATATGTTTTATGTTTCATTTCTGCATAGTAATCATATGTATTTATGAAATACAATGACATTTTAGTACATGCATGCATCATTAGCTCAGGTCCATTATGAAGCTGTTTGGTGTCAGAGCACTCCGAGTCTTCTCTGATATTCAATTACTTGTCAGCTTTAGAGCCCCCGCTGCGCTGTAGACCAGCAGTTTACTCACTGTGCAGATGCACCCTAGTCCCTCCTCCTGTCCTCTCTGCCCTGCGCTCTCCCCAGCCAGCCTCTACTCCAGTGAGAGCAACTGTGTGGTTTCCACATGTAAGTGAGGGCATTCAGCATTGTCCTCTTCTCTGATACAGGACTTTCTGCTGGCCTACAGCCATCACAGTTCAGGGCATAAGAACCTTCGTTTCCAGTTGTCTCTGAGTGCTTGCTCGTTCTCCTTACCAGAGGCCTGTTATGCGCTTGATACCCGAATGTTATTTCAAGTGTTTATAGAGCTTTAATATTGGTGTGTGTGTGTGTGTGTGTGTGTGTGTGTGTGTGTGTGTGCATGCACGCACACATGGAGGCCAGAAGACAGGGTCCTATTCCCTTGAGGCAGGGTCTCTTGCAAAGCCTACAGTTCATATTTTCTAGGTTGGAAGCCAGGCAGAACCAGGGATCCTTCAGTCTCTGCTGACCTCAGAGATGGGCTTACAGGGATGTGCAGTGTGCCTATAGCTTATTACATGGACAGTGAGCTCAGTATTCTGCCCCTCATGTTTGTGTAGTACTGACTCAAACCCTGAGCCATCTCCCCAGCCCTGGAAGTGTTTATAGATTTCCATTTAATTAACTTTCTCATTTTTTATAAGATTTGTGACAATTTTTTAATTGTAAATTTTTTGTATACTATGTTGCCACCTAAGGAAGGTTGAGGTACACCATCTTTTTTTAAAAATATTTATTTTTATTTTATGTGAATTGGTGTTTTGCCTGCATGTATAACTGTGTAAGGGTGTCAGATCTTGGAATTACAGACAGTTGTTAGCTGCTATGTGGGTGCTGGGAATCGAACTCAGGTCCTCCAGAAGAACAGTCAGTGCTCTTAACCATTGAGCCATCTCTCCAGCCCCAAAGTACACCATCTTAATATTAGCCTAAGAGCACATTCATGAGGTAGTTTAAAAGCCAGACATATGAAATTAAATCTCCCAGAACCCTGTTCATAGTGTTTTCACAGATGAGGGTGAGTTTACCGTGAAGCATTATTTTAATGGGAAACTCTTTATTTGAATCAAAATAAGAGTTAAACCAGGCATGATAGAATATATGTTAGTCCCATTTATTCTGGAAGCAGGTGGGGGAATAAACATTTGAGCTATTAAGTTTCAAACCAGCCATAGTGGGCAACATAGCTCCATTCCTCGCCCCTTCTCCCAACCCCATTCCAAAACCTAGGAAGACTGGGGTAAAAGTTAGTGGATATCATTTTTAAATAAGTAATACAGAATTTTTCAGATGTCTTGAATATTTTCAGTTCTCACAATTTTTGTATCCTCTTGATAAGTAAAACATACAGATCCTGACTAAATTTTGCCCATGGGTATTTGGTATTTGCCATAGCAAAGTTGGTTGTATATTAGATGTCATATGGGGTGAGTGGAAGTCACTGGGTCAGTGACTCAGTGTATAAGAGGGCGTGCTGCCAACCTTAAGTCCCTGAGTTCAAACCGTCAGAACCCACGTAAAAAGCCAAGCTTCCTCCTCCCAACCGTGTCGTTTTCACCACAGCTCTGTGCGAGAGGGAGACAGTTTGCTGTCATCCTGGATCTGGGTTCAGTGAGAGACCCTGTCTCAAGTGAACAAGGCAGAGTAACAGAGAAGGGCACTGCCATTCTCTTCTGATGTAATCCTGGGGTGTAGGGTTAGGCGTTAGTTCCATAGGCATAGTCCTGGCCTGGATCCCCAGCACATCATAAACTAGGTGTGGTGGCACATACCTGTTCTGTCCCTTTTGAGACGGAGGTAATAGCATCAGAAGTTCAAGGTCATCTGTCTTCAGCTACTAATTGGTTTGAGGCCAAACCCCTTCCCCTAAAAAAATACTCTAAAAAAGTAGCAATTTCTCTCCATCTGTACCTGGTGTAGTATATTTTGAAATTATGGACATGGCAAGTATATAGCATATAGCATTGACACATGTCCATTTATGTTTAAGATTTTTCTCAGTGTAGAAATGTGCCCCCAGGTAGCAACTGTCTTGCTTGCCCTCACAAGTTAAATGATAGGTATTAACAGCACTATAAATTTCATGACTTTTGGTATCACCTTCACTTCAGATTCAGACGTTAATCTGGTGTGCATATTTGTTCCTGAGGTAATATCCAGTATGCTCTGTATTTGGCTCCATTTAGTACATTGCTACTCAGATCTTACCAGTTTTCATATTCTTCCTTGTCTCAAACCTGTAGGTGGTGTTGCAGACAGTGTAGCCAAATGGATATTTAAACAGGACATCAGCCCTGAATTGTTGAAATGTGCCAAACAAGAAAGAGATGCAGAAAACCCAGATGAACCCAAAGAAGGTATTGCCCGAAGTTTCCTTGAGGTGCCAGAGGTGCAGATAGACCTAGGAGCCACAGCAGGTGACACCCGAATAATGAGCATTCTGAGGTCCTGGGTGGAGTGATGTAGCTGCGTTCTTGATATTGAACAGATTCTGTTTCCCTCTTGTGTCTTTCAGATTTGCTGCGTTTAGCCTATGAACAGTTCCCTTGTAGCCTTGAGCTTGATGTGCTGCATGCGCATTGCTGCTGGGAGTATGTTGTTCAGTGGAATAAAGACCCAGAGGTACCGCTGTCTCCATCTGCTGATTGTGTCTACGTAGACACATCTACCCGGGCTAGCCAGGCCAGGCTTGTCCGGGAGCTCACTAAACATTTGCTTTTACCTTATACCTGGACTAGTAACTGTGCTGGGTGCTTTCCATACATTATATCACATTATATCATATGTGTGTGTGTGTGTGTGTGTACTGAAACTATAGCCTCATTTGTGGCTTTCCCGAGTAGTAAGCAGTGTATACTGCAGTGGCCAGCTGTGTTCTTAAGTGTCACTTTTTTAGACTAATACAGTAATTCATGCAGATTTAAGGAGTTATATCCTCATTCTAGTTCTAGAATTTCTTTTTCATTGACTAGAAGCATGTGGCTAGGTTGAGACTGACTGTAATTAGTACTCTGCTGTGGGGACTCAGCAGGAAGGTGGCGGATGAACATGAACAGGATTCCCATCCTAGCACCAGGGTTTGGTTAAGGTTTAGCAAAGACAAGTGTATATTATTTAAACCATTTTGTTACTGTAGTCTCTTAATATATAACATCATTACATATTAAAGATGCTCTATGAGGGTAGAGAAAGGATGTCTTAATGTATCAGTGTGAGTTAATTCATCTTTGAGATTTTTATATAAGAATGCAGCCTGAGATAAAGACCTCAGAGAAAGAATTTGGATTCAAGAGGAGTCATGTATAAGAACACTTATGAGGGAGGCTTGACTGAAGGAGATGACAAAGGAAATAGCTACAAGATGCTTTTGTAGCTTGTTTCATCTTGGTGTCAAGCCTGAAAGATGGATGCCTTCCTTACATGGGTGGAGTGGTGGCATAAAAGATGTGGTGGCCAGTTGTCGGTCAGCCATTCAGTTGGGATCCCAAGCCAAGCTTGGGGGGCCACTTCCTAGGGTACTTCAGACTAAAGTGCCCACAGAAAGATTGTGACCCTCAAAGTATGGGAAAAGAGGCCTTATCAGAGAGTTCAGAGGCCAGCAAGGCTGACCTTGGACAAGAGCTGGTCATATATACAGTTGGGCTGTTTCTAGGTTATTGTTCTTATCCAAATCTAAGGAAAGTGGTAAATGTAGACACATTAGAGCTATCGGACACCAGGCTGCCTTTACTCGGACTTTTCCAGGATGACACGTACTGTTAGGGTGGTGCCATTTAATGCAGAAATGCAGAAGGAAATAAAAACTACTTGCTACAGTTCATTGAGGACAAGGACGATGCTCATATCTTCAATAAGGAGAGAACCTGTGTTCCAGACTGGACTGGTAACAGTACAGTCCTGTGTTAACAGAAAGAGGAAGGAAGGCATTTGGCCTTGGGTCACCCTGTGGGATCCACTGTCTTCAGACCCTATTGCCTTCCTTCCAGCCAATCCCAGTCCCAGCACACAGCTGCCATGACCTTCAGAAACGTCCTTGAGCCCGCTGTCTTCCTTTCTTCCTAATGAGAGTATTCTGCTGTAGGTGTCATCTTGAAGAGTAGAGAAGGTGACATGCATAGTGCCCAGTGCTCCTGTTAGTGCAGTGATCGGCCTCTGTTAGGATGATTTGAATAATGGCTGTCTGTCTTGTTTGTGTGAGGTTTTTTTGTTGTTGCTAACTATTGATCTACTTAACACATCAAGCCCCATCCCAACTTCACCACTATACCCACATCTACCTTTAATTTTAAATTGAATTATCTTTGGAGAATTTCCAGTGTTGACATGTGAGGCACAGTAGGGATGGGAGGAGGGGAGGACTTCAAAGGTTTTAGCAAACAACTGGATGATTTTGTGAATATTACTTGCTATCATATTATTTCAGTATGTCGACCTTTGTGATTACACAGATAGCGTTTAAGCCTTCCCTCTGATGTTTCCTGTTCCCTTGCTCTGATTCTCTTTTCCTTACCATTTTCTTCTGACACTCTTAGATATGCTCACTTCCATATTTATTGTCTAGCTCCTCACTAGACTCTGCCCTCAGTGAGATGAAGGGCTGGGTCTGTTTTGGTCACTGTGGTATTCCTGGGGCTTTAAGTAGGTTTGGTGAATTTGCTCCAAATTTGATGCATAATGATTGTTTGCAAAAAGGAAATTAAGTTTTTGTGCTTGTAAAGTTCAAATATTGCCTCTAGAGAACAGTTGTGTGGTATATAGACGGTAGAGAGCTGAATCTCCCTGTCAGCATGATCTGGGGTGTGTCTAGAAATGAATCATTAATTAGATAATGAGATGATCGATGTTATCTTATCAAAAGCTATTTCTTACCTAATTCACATTTCTTTGGTTTTTCTTTTCTTTTCCCGCTCTTCCTCCTCCTCCTTGTTGATTTCAGTCAGGGTTTAGCTATATAACTTAGCCTGCCTTTCCCTTTTGTACCTACATGGTCTGGAATTCATGATCCATCTGCTTCATTAATTTCTTTTTGTTTGCTTGCTTGTTTGTTTTTGAGACAGAGTCTCACTGTGTAGCCCTGGATGTCCTGGAACTCACTATGTAGACCAGGCTGGCTTCAAATTTGCAGAGATCTGCCTGTTTCTGCCTCCTGAGTTCTAGGATTAAAGTTGTGGGCCATTAAACCCAGCACTGCTGCTTTCTCCTCCTCTTCCTCTTCTCCCTCCTCCTCATCCCTCTCCTTGTTCTGTGTGTGATTATTTTGTTGTATGAGTGTATGTTCACTACTTGTATGCCCAGTGCCTTTGGAGATTAGAAGGTGTTGTATCCCCTAGAACTTGGGTTGTGGATAACTGTAAACTGTCATGTTTGTTTTGTAAACCGTCGTGTGGGTCCTCTGCAAGAGCAACAAGTACTCTCAACCACTAAACCTTCTTTCCAGTCCCTTTGCTAAATTCTTAAATAGATTTATTCAGAATTTTATTAAGAAGTGTCTAGTGGGGGCTGGAGAGGTGGCTCTGTGGTTAAGGTTGCTTGTTACTCTTCAGAGGGCCTGAGCTCAGTTCTCAGCACTTTAGTCGGGATGCTACATGTAACTCTAGTTTCAGGGGTGGGGGGCCTGATGCCCTTCTCTAGCCTCCACAGGCAGCCTCTCACTCACAGTATTCTCGCCACAGACACATGCACATGAGTAAATCTTAAAGAATTGATGTGAAATAACCTTTATCCCTTCTCTCTCTCTTTCTCTCCTAAGGAAGCACGCTTTTTGGTTAGGTCCATAGAACACTTGAAGCACATTCTTAATGCACATGTTCAAAATGGTGAGTAGCAGGTGTTAAGCCATCATTGACTCATAATAAGACATGAATTGTCCAGTTTACATCACCAACATCTTACTGTTTGCAAAGTACCCCTTGTAATTGCTTCCTGCTGGGCTATGGAGCTACCATTGCTGGGTGCCAGCTGCTTTGGTATGTAAATAAAAGCTTAGGTTTTGTTCGTGTTTGTTTATTTGAGTTTTTAAAAGTATTTTTAATAAAGTACTTTTTTGGAGGGGGACAGGTGTTTGCTTCATTTTTCCTCATGCTGTAAGGTCTCACATTGCCCGGGCCATCCTTGAATTCCTGATTCTCTTGCCATTTTGTCCCAGAAGTTGGCATTACAGGCATGAGCCACAACATCTGGCTTCTTTGGTACTTTAACTATCTCGTTATTTGAATACTTTTACGTAAGAATTAAGCTGTTCCCAGGAAATTGTGTGTCTTTTATGATAAATTTCTAAGATGTGCTGGGAGACCAGTATATATCATGTTAACAAATATTTTCCAAGAAGTTTTCCCAAATCACTATCTCCGCCAGTGTGTGCTCCATTTGTTTCATACTTTGACCAAAGCTTGAGAGCCAGGAGAGATGCTGATCAGCAGCAGAACCCCTAGCACAGCCCCCAGTACACAGCCCAAGCACACAGCCCCAGCACAGCTCTCAGCACAGCCCCAGTACAGCCCAGCACAGCCCAAGCACACAGCCCTCAGCACAGCCCCAGCACAGCCCCCAGTACACAGCCCAAGCACACAGCCCCAGCACAGCCCCCAGTACACAGTCCAAGCACACAGCCTCAGCAAAGCCCCAGCACAGCAAAGCAAGCAAAGGAACATTCTAAGCCTTTCTGGAGACTGTGTGATGTGATGATGTTTTTTCTTTTTGTCTGTGATGTGAATTTTATACTGTTTATAGCTATATTCTTCTGATCACATATTCTTTTATTAAAATGAAAATTATGTATAAGATGTAAAAAATATTATGTAAATATAGAGTTCACATGGTTTTATAAGCTTGGGGAAGAGAGTTACATGTCTCATAACACTGCATCTATAGCACTCTGTTCATGTTTCATTTGCTGTGTAGGTATTGCATTGATGATGTGGAATACATTCTTGGTTAAAAGGTTTTCTGCTGCTACCTACTTGATGGATAAGGTGAGGTGATTTTAATTGTCATATACTGACTTCTTAATGTCGTTCCCTTAATTTCTTGATATTAGAAAGATTGTTCACACTGGAGTGTGCGAATAGCTGGTAGACTGTGTTTCTGGTTGTCTGCTGATAGTATGGTTTATGGTTTATTCTGTGTGTGTGTGTGCGTGTCCATATGTATATATTTGAGATTATAAGAAAATTACATCATTAGCCTCCTTCCCTTCCCTTCCTCCAGCTCCTCCCATCCATACAGTCTTTGTTCTCTTTCACAGTCACGACCACTTTGACTGTTACATATACACACTTATACTCTTAAACATATAGATGGAACCTGCTCAGATCATATGATGGTATTATTGTATGTATGTTTTCAGGACTGACCACGTGGTGCTGGATAACCAGTTGGTGCTCTTTCCTGGGGAGATCTTTCTCCACTCTCAGCCTGCCTTAGTTGCCTATAGTTCTGTGTCTGTGGTTGAGGCCTCATGATCTTTCCCCTTCCACATTAGCATGTCTGTTGGTGACAGTTTGGTGAGACTCCATGGTGTAGCTTTTCTGATGTTTCTAGGAGAAACAGTCTCACAGAAAACTCCCTGTTCCCCTGGATCTTACAACCTTCCAGCCCTCTCTTCTGCATGATCTCTAATCCTTAGGTGACTGAGTTGACTATAGATGTATCATTGGGACTAGGCTGTGCATTTTGATTGGTGTGGTTTTCTACAGTACTCTCTGTCTGTTGCATGGAGGAGTTCCCTTGCATGAGGGGTGATAAGCATTTAGAATGCACTGAGGGATTATGCTGAGTCAGTAAAGTATCAGTAGGTTCTCCTCCAAGATCCATGACTTTACTATCTACAGGTAGTTAGCTAGGTTTCTCGGACCAGAATGATTTCCTCTTGTTGGTGGGCCTTAAGTCCAAGTAGAAAGTTGTTGGTTACTGCCAAGATGTGTGTGCTACTAATTGTACTCTCATGGTTATGGTGCCATACTGGTTGTTATTGTTGTTCGTAGGCATCATAGCTGGGTAGGCCTGTTGGCTGCTTTCTTCCTTTGAAAGCTTGCACAGCATGTTCTGGTGCCCAGAAAGATTGTCCTCCGGAAGAGGCCTTTTCAGGTCAGTTATAGCTTAGGGGCCTCTGCATCCTGTTTTTGAAGTGTATGATATTTTCAGCAATAGGGACTTACTTCAGCCCCTGGGGGACAACAAGGTTAGAATGTTTGAGAGAGTCTCCTGGATAGCTGTGATCAGCAATTCAATGAAGGGCTTCTCATGTCTGCTGTTGGGTTTTCATTAGATAGAGTATTACTTTTGGGGGGAACATTGTCAGCCCAGATGGGAGATTTTCATTAATATATGGTATGTGCTGTATATACTATATGCTGTATACACACACATATGTATACTATATATACATACTTATATATATCATACTGCATACACACACATATATATTTGTGTATTGTAGTTATTTTTAGGTAGTTAACAATGTGATTCCCTACGCCTTTTTTCAGACACCCTTAACTGCTGGTTACCTCTTTTCCTTGCTCTCGAGTTGGAACCACCTTGTTTTTCCCGTTTGTCTCTCTACTGCCCTTTGCTCCCCACCAATCCGCATGGTCTGTAGTTTCCTGAGTTACTCAAGGTCGTGAACTCTTATGTGAAGATTCAGAGCCTCAGATGAGAGAGAACACAGTTTGTTTCTCTGGGTCTGGGCTACCTCACCTAACATCTCTACTAGTTCCATCCATTTACTTGAAAAGCTCATGATTTCACCTTTTTTACAGCTAACTAGTATTCCATAGTGAATATGCACCAGTTTTTCTTATCTGCTAATTGGTCATAGGACATTTCCTAGCTATTGTGACTAAGAGCAGCAATGAACAGTCATGTATTTTCTGTTGTCACCATTTAAAACTATCTCTTTAGCAAGCAAAACTCTTAGATGTTACTTACTAGGAATTTTCAGAGAACACAATTACTTGACTATACAAAGTGAGAGCCGGATTTTTAGAAGCTTCTGTTGCCTCTGCCTGCCTCTCTTCTGCTCTTCTGTCTTTCCATCTTTCAGCCTTCCCTGCCTGCCCTTTATGACAGTGCCTCACTGGCTGGCCCTGAACTTTCAAATTCAAGATCTTCTTGTCTCCACTTTCAAGGCTGGGATTTCACCTGTGTACCACCACTCTACCACGCCTAGCGAGAACACTTACTTATTGGTTCAAAAATACAAAGAGAACTAGGGGAGGAGGGAATTGTCTATTAGGTTTATTTATTTATTTTACTTTATGTGTGTGAATGTTTTGCCTACATGCATGGATGTGTACCATGTACATGCCTGTTTAAGCCCCTAGAACTGGGTTTACAGATGGTTGTGAACCATGTGGGAGCAGGGAATTGAACCTAGGGCCTCTGTAAGAGCAACAATCACTCTTAACTGCTGAGCCATCTCTCCAACCCAAGAATTGGTTTCTAAAAAGCATTATTCATGAGTTCTGTGTGATATGTTTTCTGAATTCTACCACCAAAATAAAAAAAAAGAAAATTGCTCTCGTTGTTGGTAGCCACCAGTAGTTTATATATTTATAGCCGTAATTCTGGTTGCTTTTCATTTTCTGTACCATTCTAATGCCTTTTAGTTTTAGTTTACATTGTTAAATATTATATTTTTTCGTCTGTTTCAGGTTGGGAAATCTCCAAAGGATAGGTTATGCCGAAGGGTGAGTGAGTCCCATTGTTAAACCTGCACTGCATAATATCTTACTGTATCAGTGACCTTTGGCTTTCACTGTCGAGATGACCTATATGGCAGTAACAGAAAACAGAAAGCAAGTACTGCATTAAGGAAATAGCTGTAATCTGTGCTTACTCAATTTCCCTGTCTAGATTGGCAGCTAGCACGTGTAAATCTTAAGGTTTATTTGGCTTTGGACTCTGGACTGGAAGCAGTGAACTGCCATCTCTGCCCGGGTCTAGTCTGCACTAGCATCTCACAGTAGAGATACCTGACCATACCTGCAGGCGGATTCCACCTGGACTGAATAACCACTGGCCTGAGAATCTGATCAGTAATGCTTGATTCCCCTCCAAACTCTGACATCTCTCAAGAAGTTAAGACCTTATTCCCCCAAATCACCATAATTGAAGATTTCTGGTGTGTTCTACAGAGGGGTTGTATGGCTAGAGTTAAGTATTTATGTGTGCAAATATGCACGCACACACTCTGAATTGTGTACCTCAAAGGTGTGAAGAATTGATTGATTGTAGGCTTTAAAAAGCTTGTGCAGAAATGTAGTAGCTCTCCACACAGGCCTGTAGATGGTGTTAATGGGAACTATTTCTTGCCAAAAATGTGAATCTGTATTCGGTCATCAAATGGGGAATTCTAGTCTTGATCAGACAACTCAGTTCAGTGCACTGAAGATGCCATGAAGCCAGCAGCCCAGGTTGTTTCCTTAGAGCTTTTCCTAATTGAGCCTCACATGTGTATCTTATCACATTCCATGCTTAGCTGGCTAGCAAGTGCTTTAGCAAGCTGAAGGATCTGCTTTTACTGTACACAAAGAACACTACATTTTACTGTCTCTCCTCCTGGCCTTTGGTGCTAGAGACTGAGTCAGTTTTATGTATGCTAAGTATATGCCTAACCACTGAGCCACACCCTTGCCCCAGAACATTAGGATTGATAGTAATAATATCGATATTACACTAAAGGCTAATTTCAAATATATTGATGCTACCAAACTGGCAGGAACTTAAATATCTAATGACTTCAGATTGTATTCAATGTAGGAAGTCAGGTCTATGGCCACAGCACCCTGAACACACACAGTCTTGTATGATCTCAGAAGCTAAGCAGGGTCAGGCCTGGTTAGGATTTGATGGGAGACGGTCAGGCAAGTGGACATGCTAAGGTATCTTGTTTTTCTGATAGTACTGAAATTTTGATGCAGAGGTCATAATGTTTCTTTTTGAGAACAGGATGTGGGGATGAGTGACACAGCAATGACGTTCTTCCTTGGATCCTGCCTGGATCTTCTTCAGACTTCACTAGAGGTAAAAGGCAGATGCTGTTCAGGCACAGTGGAGTCCCCTCTTGGGAGGCTGGGGTAGAAGGACTGTGAAACTGAAGCCAGCCAGAGCCATGAAGTGAGACCACACCACACACACACACACACACACACACACACAGAAAGACAGAGAGAGAGAGACAACACTTCTACCCCCCACACTCTCATTTGAGTGTCTCTTTAGATATTAAATATTCTGTCACTAGAGATGGTTATTAATATAATTAAATATTCTAATCATTGATCTTGAAATGGCATTATGATGGGCTTACCATATTCGTTTGTAGATTTTGGCTGTAGCCTAAAAAGTGATATTCATTCATTCATTCATTCATTCTCTCTCTCTCTCTCTCTCTCTCTCTCTCCCTCCCTCCCTTCCTCCCTCCCTCCTCCTCCTCCTCTCTCCTTTCCCTCCCTCTCCTCTCCCTTCTTCCCTCCCTCTTTCTGACTTTTGTACTTTGGGATGCTGAAGTTTGCAGTTCTTATTTTCCAACTCTTAACACAGCCTTCCATCTCAACTTCCACAGGCTGACATCAGTAGGGATGAAATGCAGGTACCAGTCCTGGACACTGAGGATGCCTGGCTGTCCGTGGAAGGCCCCATCTCTATAGTGGAACTGGCACTGGAGCAGAAGCCTATTCACTACCCACTGGTGGAGCACCATTCCATCCTCTGCTCCATCCTGTATGCAGCCATGCACTTTTCTCTGAAGAGTGTGAAGCCACTGGCCCTTTTTGATAGCAAGGTGAGTCCCCAGAGGATTTCAGAGCTGTAGTGGAATTGTTGGCTAACCGGTGCATGGAGTTCTTACTGAATGATAGGTGTTCAGTTCTTCAGTGGTTTACCAGATGATCCATTGAGGAGTTCCAGGTCCTTCTCCCCTGCCTAGTTCCATTCTTCTAATTTATTCATGATGTACTATGAGGTTTGTCCTCTGCTGTGTTCCTTCTCATTCTCATATTCTCTCTAGATACATCCAGACTTACTCATACAGTTTGGTGAATGTGCTTCTGTTGAATGTTCTAAGGAATTTGAGATACTTTGTATCTTGAACACATCTGGAGACCCTTCTCCCATCCTGCCCTGACTTCAGTTTGATTTCCCTTGAGTTCCCTGGCTTGAGTAACACATTCATGTACTACACACTAGAAGCCTGGAGATGAGCCCCACCTCAGCCCAGTCTACTTGTTCTTATGGAAGCTCCAGTTAGGCATGGTGGTGTGTGCCTGTAATCCACACTCAGGAAGCAGAAGTTGGAAGTTCGTGTGTTCATGACCAGCATCAGCAATTATAGGCCCTGCTGAGCTATATGAGATCCTGTCTCCAGAACGGAAACCACCTACCTAGACACTGCTGTCATTACTGCACCCCTATGGTGCCTCATTCCCCACCTCCCTCCACTAGTCAGGCAGACCCCTTCCTAACTGTCCTGCCTCGCTTGCTCTCTCACAGCCCAACACAAGGAGCATCTTCCCAAGCAGATTGGTTCTCTGCCTCACATTTTGTAGCTCCTTGCAAAATCAATATAGTGGTCCATAGAAAGGTTCTGCATTGTAAGGCTGGTTAGTAAGTCCCAAGGTGCAGGATTCCAACAGTAAATAAAAACTTCAGTTTTACCATTCAGATTAGACTGGATTGGAGAATGTAATTTCAGCTCACGAGAAAAGTGAGAGAGTTACTTCTCAAACTTTTGGCTAAAGTGTAATATATTTTTCTCAAGACAGGCTTCCCCTCAGGTTCCTGTCCCAGTAGAAGCAGAGAAAATGTTTCCCTGGAGAAACACCGCCTCTCTAATGAGAGCATGCAAGGGCATGGAGTATTCAGCTTCTTCACTTAAACTCACAGCCCTTGGGGTCATAATTTGTTCGTATTTGTCTTCTCTTTTTTAACTTTATTTTTTATTTATTTTAACATACCCACCACTGCTCCTCCTTCCAGTCATCCTCCAGGTTCCCTCATCCCATTCCCTCACCCACTCCTCAGAGAAGGACTCTCAGGTGAGTCATTGCAGTCTGGCATATCCACTTGAGGTAGAACCAAGCCCCTCCCCCCCAGTATCAAGGCTAAGCAAGGTTTTCTGCTGTAGGAAATGGACTCCAAGAAGCCAGTTCATATACCAGGAATAAATTCTGTTCCCACTGCCAGAGGCTCCATAAACTTCCCATGCCTTTCCACTGTCCACATTCAGAGGACCTAGTTCAGTCCCGTGCAGGTTCCCTAGCTGTCAATCCTGAATCAGTGAGCTTCCACTAACTTGGGTCAGCTGTCTCTATGGATCTCCTCATCATGGTCTTGACCCCTTTGCTCATATAATTTCTCTTCCTTCTCTTCAGCTGGACTGAGAGCTCTGCCCAATGCTTATGTATTTTCATAAGTGGATTTTAGATGTAAAGCAAAGGAACCAGACTACAGTCCACAACCCCTGAGCCACTAGGTAACAAGGAGGAACCTAAGAGAGACATCTATGGATTCCCCCTGGAAAGAGGAAATAGATAATATCTCCTGAGTAAAGTGGGACCGTGGGGGAGGGGGCAAGGGAAGTAGGAAGAGAACATGAGGGAATGGGATGGTTGACGTGGGCAGGGACAAAGACTAACAAAAGAGATACCTTGATAGAGCGAGTCATCATGGGGCTGGAGAGAAACCTGGTGCCCGGGAAATACCCAAGAACCCACAAAGATGAACCCGGCTAGGACTCCAAGCAATAGTGGAGAGGATGCCTAAACTGACCTTCCCCTATAATCAAACTGATGACCACCCTAATTATCATTGTAGAACCTTCATCTGGCAATGGTTTGAAGCTGATGTTCTGATTATTCTAGGGAAGTTGTGCCCCATAGAACTGTGGAGCCAGGAGGGACTTCCCACAGCCTTTCCTGCTGTCATCCACCCCTCGGACACATGTCCATCACTGTCTTCACAGGCAACTGTTTTGTGTCTGGTGTCTAGTTATTTATTTTTTTAGGTTGTCATTTAAACTCCCTCTTCAATGTCCTTGTCTGTGTCCCCTAAACTCATCACCTCTCTGCTGTTCCCTTGTCTGTGTACCTTGCTATCACAAAGCAAGAGCTCAGTTTGATGCATTTGTAATTAAGATGTTCAAGGAAAGACACATGTCCAGTGTACAGAAGATGAGTTGTATGAGGAAGGCCCAGCCAGGGACTGGGGAGGGTGTGGACGAGGGGATATGTTCCAAAGGCTCTACAAGACTCCCTCACAGGACTGACTACAGAGCTGATGGAGGCCAGAAGGGTTATAGCAAATCTGTTTTCAAGCTTGGGATTTTATAGAAAGCTTATTTAGAATGGTCTTAGCCATGTTAAGTTTGATAGTCTATATAAGGAGTAGTACATATTTTATTTATTTAGAGAGATATTTGGGGGCTAGGATACAGCTTAGTGGTAGAGCACTTGCTGGTATGCCTGATGTCCTGGGTTCTTTCCTACCTAACTAGAGAGTGAGAGAAGATTTTAATCAACATTTAACATTTAGATTACAGTTGTTTCAGGAAGGTGCAGTACAGCACTGGAGACTGCATCTAGCCTGCAGAGGACAAAAAAAAATAAAGACTGCTGCTACCTCAGCAGTCTTCTGAAAGAAAAAAATGTTAGGGGAAGTCTAATGGCAAATTTTCCTCAATGAAACATTATATATATAGTAAAAATTGATTTTGAATTAGTGTATCTTTTGCTTGAATTGTAAAAGATTCTTAGGTTTGGCATCATGGTATATGCATGATGGTAGTACTCCCAGCATTCTGGAGGTAGACACTGCCTGAAAATCTTTGCTAGCCAGGACTACCTGCATTCTGGGCAAAGACAAACCTATGTCTCAAGCAAGTGGGTGCGTGGTTTTAACCTCCTGGCAGTATATGTAACTTAGAGTCATAGACACTCACTCTACGGACACTTTTCAGAGGCTTTCTGGGATGGTTTGTTCACAGGTGGAGTGGTTACTGAGTGGCAGGCCTGCATGTTCTCAGATGTGCACTCTATTTCCTGCTGAGAGAAATCCAACCCTATTGTCTGATTGGTTCTTGGGTTGGGGGTTGGAGGCCAGAGGAGGATGTGTGTCTTTTCACCTTACTGCCTAAAACAGGGAGCCTCAGAGCCAGTAGCTCCATATTTACTCTACCACCCACCTCAGCTCTAAAGTGTGGGGCTGCAGGCACACACAGCCAGTTCAGCTTTTTATCTAAGTGTTAAGGGTTTAAAGTCAAGTATTCATGCTCGTTCATCTAGTTCTTATCCACTGAGCCATCTACCCAGCCTGTCCTGTTCTCTTAAATAAGTGCTAAGTATTTTTAAGGATTCACATACATGCTGACTAGTTGCTTAACCAAAATTATCCCCAAAGACTTGGAGGTTACCAACAACCACCACTTACTGCTCTAGATTTCAACCTTGCACATGCTAGCAATTGCTCTTTCAGTGAGCTAGAACCACAGACCTTGGCAGTTCAGTGTCAGTCAGGTACTTTGAACCCAAGATCCCCTACATTCCCTTGGGTTCCAGGCATCTATCACCACACCTGTAAAAGGTCTGTTTTTCAGACTTTATGGGTCGGGAATCTGACTTCCTTACCTAGCTGTCTTTGGCATAATGTTCTTGTGGAGGTCTCAGCTAAAGGCTCGGCTAGATTGGGGAGTATGATCAACTCCGTGTAGCTGTGTCTGTAGAGTGACTCACCTGACCCTTTCAGGGGCAGTGAACAGGAGCACCTAAGGCAGAAGCCACAGCTCCCTGGAACCTAGTCTAGAACATGACTTGCTGTCAGCTGTCTAATCCTATTTGCTGGCTGTTGACAGCCAGGGGAGAGAGAGCTGCAGATGCTTGAGCAGATGAGTGGAGGATGTCTTAGAGCCTGCTGCTCAGACACTAGCAATGGTTACCAAGTTAGATGATGCTAGGGTGCTAAGATCTTTCTGTTTAAGGGGAAAATAAAACCAGCCATGAATTCTCATAGTGATTCAGATTTAAAGTCTTTTCCTTATACTCCTTTGATAATCCATACTCACCAGGTGTTTTTGTTCTTGTTTTTCAATCTTTCTCTTTAGGGGAAGAATGCATTTTTCAAAGACTTAACTTCAATTCAGTTATTGCCTAGTGGGGAAATGGATCCAAATTTTATTTCTGTAAGACAGCAGGTAAGTTAGCTACTAGATTTTGTTCTTTCTTCTTAGGAGGAAATAAAAAAAGCAGAAATAGAGCTGTCTTTTGAAAAGATGAGTAGTTCAAGTTATTCCCACAAGCTAGTTTCCTTGGTGTATGTTCCTGTTTTGGTATTAAAACAACTTGGGAACCAGTAGGTGGTCCAGCAGGTAAAGACACTGAGTAACCTTAGTTAACCCTCTAGGACCCGCATGGCAGAGAGAACTGACTCAGCTGCATTAATGCTGTGGTTTGTATACACACATATGTATGCAAGCACATACACAAAGTTTAAAACTTAAAAGGCCGGGGCTGGAGAGATGGCTCAGCGGTTAAGAGCACCGTCTGCTCTTCCAGAGGACCTGGGTTCAATTCCCAGCACCCACATGGCAGCTAACAACTGTCTGTAGTTCCAGTTCCAGGCAAACACCAAGGCAAATAAATAAATAAATAAATAAAGTTTTTTTTAAAAAAAAAACTTAAAAGGCCAAGTGGTGGTGGTCTTTAATCCCAGCACTCAGGAGGTAGAGGCAGGCAGATTTCTTTGAGTTTGAGACCAGCCTAGTCTACAGAGTGAGTTCCAGGACAGCTAAGGACAAACAAAGAAACCGTATCTCAAAAACACCAGATAAGGACTGGAGAAATGGCACTCACTGGCTGCTTTTCCAGAGATCCCAAGTTCAATTCCCAGCAACCACAGGGTGGCTCACAACCATCCATAATGAGATTTGATGTCCTCTTTTAGCCTGAAGACACACATGCAGGCAGAACATTAACAACATAATAAATAATTTTTTAAAAATTAAATTAAAAAATAATTTTAATGGAGTCTGGTTGACACAAAGTTGACTTGAGCACTTTTAAGTATTCTAGTGCTGTGTGTATGGGGTGGCCTTGTCTATCTCATAGCATGGGTATGGGGAGGAGGAGAACCTGGGCAGTCAGTTTCTGTACCTGGGATGGATCTCAGCTCACACAGCAAGCACTGGGCCACTTTTAAGTGAAAAGTACTGACAAGGCAGTGCTGTGCCTTCCTGTCTTCAAGTTCTTACTGAAAGTTGTCAGTGCAGCTGTCCAGGCTCAGCATTCTGTCACCAAGGACAAAGATCCCTCCCAAGAGGCAGTGACCACCCACTGGAAAGACCACAACTGGCCAGTTCTGGCTGTGGATTTAGCTCATCACCTTCAAGTGAGCGAAGATGTCATTCGAAGGCATTATGTGGGAGAGCTGTACAACTATGGAGCTGACCTCCTGGGAGAGGAGGTAAGACATGACCTATGATGTTTTTCTTGGGGCTCAAGCTATAAAACAGACAGCTGGAGGAGGCAGCAAATGAATATTAAGAGTTGGATATAGTGTGCATGCATCTGGGATGTGGAGGCAGGAGCATAAGCATTTAAGACCATCCTTATCTACACAGGCCAGCCTGGGCTACATGAGACCCAGTGTGAGAGAACACAAAAGAATAGAAAGTTGCAGCCAGAGCTGTGCCTAGGTTCATGTTGGGGTAAGGCAGTAATGTAAAACAGGTACGGCTTCCTGTGGGACTAGAGGAACAGAAAGCATGGACAGTTCTGTACCAAGAGACAAAAGCGGATAGAGACAGAGGATAAATAGGAGCCTTGATGGGTGGAAGTGACAGCTGAACTGACCTCTCAAGTAGAAGAAGCAGCTAACCACTCAGAGCTGAAGGAGCAGTGTCTCAATGGAAAAACAATGAGTACAGAGGTCCCAGGATAGGGACCACCCTGGCAAAGTCCAAGGCTAGAAAGCCAGCATGGCTGCCAGACCTCGTCAGCAATGAGTAAGAAGTGGGTAGGCATCCACTCACCAGGCCTGAGGTTACTCCAGTGTACTCAATAGCCACTGGAGGATGACAGTATCTAACATCACACCTTTAGTTGAAAATAAGGTATATTGTCATACTGACTTAAAAACTTAGGTGACAAACAAAATAGCCAATGAGCAAAGATTTGGGTTTAAATCCTAGGCTGGATTTCTGTTTTCCTTTGTCAATACACATGGTCATTTTGAGAGCTGAAGTAGAGTCTCCTCATTGTCAGCCCTCAGGGGACAGGCTGAGTAGCTCTTGCTGTAATATTTCTCCATGTTCATCCTCAGGCCATTCTGCAAGTTCATGACAAAGAAGTTTTGGCTTCTCAGCTGCTGGTTTTGACAGGGCAAAGGCTGGCTCATGCACTTTTCCACACCCAGACAAAAGAAGGCATGGAGCTGCTGGCCAGACTCCCGCCCACACTCTGCACCTGGCTGAAAGCAATGGTGAGTAGGGTGGTGTGAGTGAGAAATTTCTTCACTGAGTTTACAGCAAGAAATTTTTTCATTCCAAAGAAATGTCTTTATAGGGAGAGCTTCTATAATAAAGCTTCAGGCAGTAACAATTACTGTTTGGCTGGATGAAACTAAAGGGCTTTTGTGTCCCATTCACAGAACCCCCAGGATCTTCAAAACACTGATGTGCCAATTGCAGCAACAGCTAAACTGGTGCATAAAGTAATTGAGCTCCTGCCAGAGAAGCACGGGCAGTACAGCCTCGCTTTACACCTCATCGAAGCCGTGGAAGCCATGGCCACATTATGACAGCGGTCTAAGGTCCTGTGACCACATGGGTCACTGCATGTCATCCTACACAGCAAGATCTGGAACTTTTTGGAGGGTTTTTTTTTTTCTATGATAAATAAATATATTACTTTTAAAAAGTGAAATCCTGGCTAAATTCTACTTCTTCAGTTGAGACTGAAGATAAACTATATTAACTGTGCTATAATTAATACAGATGCTTTACTGTTATTTTTTCATTCAAATAAGCAGCTTTATTGTTATACTTTGGTATTGTAACTGGTTATAATTTGCAGATTTCATTCTTACCGTAGTGATCTAGTTCATATTGAAATGATTCCTGTGGGGATTGTGTACATATAGCTTCCATCAGCACACTAGAGATACAGCCCACATCCCTTTATAACATGCAGAGATGTCCTTATGCTTGGCCCTGCAACAGGATGCCACCTGGCAGGGAGCTCTGGGTGCTGACTGCTTCCTGTCCAGGGTGCTGCTGCTATCATCAGAGGAGAGATGGCTTTGAGATCACCAGAAGGGACCTGGAGAAGGACCCTGAGCCTGCTATACTTGCCAGAATTGGAAATCAAGAGAAGTGAACAATGCAGCAAAATCAATTATAATGTAAATTAAGATTTATTCTTTGTCAAGATCCAAAATTGTATCCACATCAGGTAATTGTAAAAAGTGTATTAACTTGTAAGACTTATGTAAAAAAAAAAAATTTAAAGTCCAATTTATTTTCCTTCCAAGTGTTCAAAAATGTCTGTTTCTGGGACTTGGTCATGGTGCCTGTCCTAGGAGCAGGGCAGAGAACACCCTTAGTGCTGTGACAGCCTTAGCAAACCTACCTCACAGCTGTGTGGAGAGGATAAAACTGCAACCAGTTCTGTAGCCTATAGTGCCTAGAGCAGGCCAAGTGCTGAGCAGATGGGAGTCAGACTCACCCACCCCGTCTGGCAACAGGGCTTTGGCTCTGCAGATCAGCAAGTACTTACTGTTTAACGTTCTCTGGAATGTAGCCATACAGTGCAATTATTGATGTCTGCCGGGATCACAGTTGTTCATAGTAATCATTCTAATAGAGGGAAGAAGCCAACTCCACCATTGTGAAGGTTGAAAATATTCTTCAGGGACACCCAGTAAAAGTCTGAACCTGAGCACACACAAATGTGAATTCTTTTCTATTAATAGTTAGATCTAATAAGACTGTGGCTGACTAAAACTAATACAGTTAACTCAGATTTCACACCTTCAAAGAGAAATGTTTCAGGTGCTGCTCAGGTGTCTAGGAGGAGCAGCTGGCCACGTGCTGTGGTCTCTGTAAGCACAGCTTGACTGACACAAACACTACCCTTTACATGGTCCCAGGAGGTCCTTTCTCCTTTTGTCCTGCAGGACTACGGAAGAAGCAGGAATGGGCACTGCTAATGATGACTGTCTTTTTACTCTAATTCTTAATTACTTGTTTTGGGAGGGGGATGGCTTGTGCTTTTTGAGAATAAAACTGGCTAAATTTACTCTGGCAGGTCACATAAGAGAACCAGAACACAAATTGCTAAGTCTCTAAGTTAGATATACATAGAATTTAAAAACTAAATCCTGAGTTTGTTTAATAAAAGCAGTAAAATATTCTTCTACTTTCCAAAGTGCTTCTAAAATAGATCTGATAAAGAAAAAATAACATTTATGTATCATTCTCTAAAAACAAAGTGCCACTAGTAAAGGAATTCTAACACAGGGCTGGTGTCCCTGCCAAAAGGACCTGGCACATGCCCTTAACCAGTACTGTTCTCTTAGACAACCCCATCTCTTCCTTACAATTACTTACTTTTACACCTTGTTATTCAAAGTGTTCAGCTAATACTAACTTCTCTACCCAAGTTGTGCTTAGATGTAGAAGTGGAGGGTGGGGATAAATGTAGCTACAGCAGTACACAGCACCAGGCTTCCCAATGCTTCCCACTTTAGCAGAGAGACAGAAAAGAGCTTCACCTTGTTAGAAAAGTTCATCTAAGGTCAGAGTGAAGCCTGCTGCATTTAAATAGCTTTTTTAAATATGATTACTTGTGATTTAAAATCCTGGAAAACTAAGACTTCAATAAGCTTACATTGATTATAGCGTTTACTTAGAAGTTGCTATGTCCATTTCATGAAGAAACTTAAGTATTCTTACAGTGCACTATAGCAACAGTGAAAGCTCTCTCACCTCAAAGGGATTGGTTTGCTAGGCAGATGGATTCTGCTCAGTAGATTAGCCATCCTTGGAAGAGCAATCCAGTATTGGATTGCTTACAAAATGTTCTATTATTTATCTACTGTCAATGTATTGTAAGTAGTGAATTCTGTATATACCGTTATTTTCTGTTCATTATTGTGAACCTATGTATATTAGTAAAATAAATTTTCAGCTTTCATGTTATTTCCTTGACATCCATATATCTCCCCTCTTGAACAATAAGTTTGGTGATATTCTTTTTTTTTTTATTTTTTTTAATTTTTTTTTTAAACTTTATTTTATTATTTATTTATTTGCCTTGGTGTTTGTCTGGAACTGAAACTACAGACAGTTGTTAGCTGCCATGTGGGTGCTGGGAATCGAACCCGAGTCCTCTGGAAGAGCAGAGGGTGCTCTTAACCTCTGAGCCATCTCTCCAGCCCCCTGGTGATATTCTTTGTAGTAAGTTCCAAAATCCTGCTGCCTTAGAAATGTGATATTTGCTAGTGGGAAGAATGAACAGACCCTTCCTTCACCTTGTGTGAGCACACAACTCTTCCCTGCCCTGCAAAATTACAAGCTCTTCATTATCCACAACTTTACACCATCATCAGTTGGGAGTTTCCCAGAATCCTTTATTTTCAGACATCATATAGCTTAAATAGTGAGTCAAAAAAGTTTCAGTAAAATATAAAACATTCTGTTTGGCCACACTGAAAGTAACGATATTTAGTGCCTGACTCTGACATCCATCAGTGTGTGTGTGTGTGTGTGTGTGTGTGTGTGTGTGTGTGTGTGTGTGTGTGTGTGTGTATGTCTGCCCTATATACATGTATGTCTGCCTGTATGTATTTTTATGTATAAGTGTATGTATATATCTATACACACATATATAAATCTTTCTGTAGTTACAGAAAATACTTTTAATATTCTGATTTTTACCCATATCTTTCTCTTTTACCATTTACTCTTCCACTCCTTACCTAAACCTTGGACTTTTTTTCTAGGGTTCTAGTAATTCACCCCAGGAATTCACTCTAAGGAGGGTTCTTGCTCAAAGCTGTTAACATCAGAATGCTATTTTGCACCAATGACCTCCGCACACCGAGGACAGAGTGTATCCACAGTCTGGGAAGTGTGTTTCCAACATCGAGGACACTTTTCTCTGGCAGCTGGTACAACAATGACTTTATACGAAGACTCCTCACGAATGTCACCACCTTGAAAAGAATACAGAGCATCTCTACAGTCACTAAGCTTGCAATGATGTTCCTTGGTGCTGCTTCCCCAGGCTCTCCTCCCTTCCACCTTTCTAACATGGCCCAGGCTTTGCCCCATAACATGAACTGTCAATAAAACAGGCTCGAACACCTTGACTACTAAAGATCAGATGGCTCAGACCAACTGCTTCCCATCCAAGTGTGAGCTCTGCAATACTGAGAGCTGGCCCTGTCATTCTCCATCCAGACACACAACTGACTCAGAATTTCTTCTTTTTTATTTTAAAGACAGTTTGTGAGGCCTCCTCAGTGCTAGGACCAAAGGTGTGTGCCACCACACCAAGCTCTTAACTCAAGATTTTAAAATGCCAAATTATAGAGACAGTGGCAATGGCACTAAAAACTTGTTAGAAAAAGAAATCCACAACTCTCTCTACCATTCTGGTTAATGAGGATCAAGGTGACAAGGCTCTGTAGACAGTGCACAAGTTCTGTGAGAAAAACTCCAGTAAATTCTAGGGAACCCTTTCTAAGAATGGCTAGACAGTATTTTAATTTTGGATAGTCATAAAAAGGAATTTTTAGAAACTACATAGGAAGGGTAGGTACGTCTGGGTAGTATTAAGCACTGCCTAATAGGACAGAACACAAGAAAGAAAAAGACTCACAGTGACAGTTACGCTGCCTCACCTTCAGTCCCCAGAGCTGGCTCGAACAGCTAGCAGCTGTGTACAAGTCACAGACTGTCCTTGCAGTAACCCAGTCCCGTGGAGAGCTGGGGATGACCCCAGCTCTTCAGTCCCCATTCACTGCTCTCACCCTCTAGATTGATGAGGAATGTCCCGGTGAGCTCAATCCCATCTGCGGTTCTCTCCCGTGGCTCCTGAGCCAGCAGTGTTGTCTGGGAGGCCATCATTAGCTCATTCAGCTGGGATGTGCTAGAGCTCTCCTCAGCTTGGAGCATCTGGAATGCATGTGAAAGTTACCGTTCAATTAAAATCTGACCATCAGTTTAAGTTTTTTATTCGTATAAACTGCTTCACTTTGAAAACTATGTTTCCCCTCAAACCTCAATCCATATAGTATTTATTACACTTACTTTGCAATGAATAAAAGGTTAAGTAATACTTGTTTGTCAAGCCAAAATTCTGGCAACTTTTTAAGAGGCTCCTTCCCCATCACACTTTCTTCATTAGCACAGGGGTTAAGATACTGATAATGAAGACCTGCTTTCAGTGCAGTGAACTGGTGGGAATCTGAATAACACAGCCTTTTCATGGTGTGCAGTGACTAGGCTATCTGATAAGCACTTCTGAGATTCTTCCTTTGTAATTTTGATCTTCAAGAGGAGTTTGTGAATTAATTTATAAATGTTCCTTTAAAAAATGAAAGCACATGAGACTCAAGATTAATTTGGTGTGCATGAGCATGCATGCATGTAGGGATGGAGGAGGAAGCCAGAACTAGGCTGTACGTCATACCACAAAGAGCCATTGCCAAAAATATCATATACTCTAGTGATTTCAAGTCTCAACTCTTTAAATGTTTAAATTGAGTTTATCAACCAAAATAAGATGGTTCCTTTTTAAAGACATAAGGTATTTTATGTGCATGAGTATTTGCTGTGTGTATGGATATGTATTACATGCAGACCTAGGGCCAGAAGAGGGTATTAGATCCCCTGAAACAGTAGTGACAGGTAGTTGTGGGCCACTAGGTGGGTGCTAGGAACTGAACCCAGGTCCCCCAACATTGGATTAGCAAGTGCTCTTAACTGCTGAGCCCCAGACTGATACTAATAAAACTTACTGACGATCTTTTTCTTAAGCATTTAAACTAGACACAGGCCATCCCACTTCTTGGCTGACCAGTCCAGTCCCTAACAGGCCCAGGAAGAAAACTCTGATGGGACTTGTAGAAATTAAAACACGATAAAAGTTTGGAGAAATGTGTGATTTGCTGTCTCTAGTTCTTCTGAAATTAAAGAGAACTCATTATTAGTTGTTTTTGTTTTTTGAGACAGGATTTCTCTGTGTAGCCCTGGCTGTCCCCACACTCACTCTGTAGACCAGACTGGCCTCAAACTCACAGAGATCCACCTGCCTCAGCCACCCAAGTGCTGGGATTAAAGGTGTGCACCACCACTGCTCTTTGAGAACTCATTTTTAGAATATGATCCAAATATACAAAACTTTTTTTTTTTTTTTTTTTTTAAAACTTTATTTATTTATTTACTTATTTGCCTTGGTGTTTGCCTGGAACTGGAACTACAGACAGTTGTTAGCTGCCACATGGGTGCTAGGAATCGAACCCGGGTCCTCTGGAAGAGCAGACGGTGCTCTTAACCACTGAGCCATCTCTCCAGCCCATATACAAAACTTTTTAAAACCCAGGCCTTTAGTGTAAATCTCCTGGTTTCTATGTAATCTGGCACTATTGCTGAGCATGTCTGACACTGACCTACACAGCCCCTCAGGTGTCACTAGTTCAGAGCAGGGAATAATCAGTGACAGGTTGAGTGTTACAAGATTGAATTCTAACTTCTAAATTAAAAGTCTTAAACACTTGAGAATAAAAAGAGACTTCAGGAAAGCTTCAATGCTCCCACCATTCCAGAAGGTAGGGATTTCAAATGACTTCATCATTACCGTACCTCCATGATCTCAAACAGCAGCCCTGGCTCAATCACAATGATAACCTCATACTCGGCAGCATTTTTGCCAGGGATGCTACCAAGAAAGGAATCACGCATGGCACAGGCACTTTCCACTGCCTCCTCCAGTCCTGGCTTCTTCCAGATAGAGCTTGTATTAATCCAGCCAGTGCGAAAAACACTCTTGGGTTCTTAAAAAAAAAAAAAGAAGGGGGGGAGGTGAACTGAGTTATATACATAATCCACAGCATATAAGCTTTAACCGCTAGAGACTTAACCACTGGCGAGACAAAGATTGTTAGAGAGGATGTGAAATTCAGTAACCAAGCATGCTGTTCACAGGATCCACAAGTATACAGGTCTACATTATAAACACATCTACTTAAGTCTCAGAAAAATGAAGCAGAAGTATGAACAGTTGTTCCTCATGACTATGAGGCTATGAGTGACCCTCCATCCGACACCCTGTAAGTTCTAATTTTCTATGGAAATAAATCAGGATAGAAAAATACTAACATAAAAGTATGCATTAAAACTACAGCTTAAAATATAGTGGGCAGGGGTGGCTCACAACTTTAATCCCAGCACTCAGGAGCCAGAGGTAGTTGATCTCTGAGTTCATGGCCAGCCTACTCTACAAAGTAAGTTCCAGGATAGCCAGGGCTACATAGTGAGGCTCTGTCTCAAAAATCCAACAAAAGAAACATTATACACATATTTAAGCAAAAGTGATTTCTCAATATTGTCAAGTGCTTCATTTAATATATCTCAAAAGGCACAGAGCAGGCTCTAGATTCTTGAGCTCTTTATATATTTTAGAGATCAGTCCTCTATCACTTGTAGGGTTGGTGAAAATCTTTTCCCATTCTGAAGGCTGTCGTTCTGTCCTATTGACAGTGCCCTTGGTTTTGCAGAAGCTTCCCAGCTTCAGGAGATCCCACTTATTGATTGTTGGTCTTAGTGTCTGTGCCACTGGTGTTATATTTAGGAAGTGGTCGCCTGTGCCAATTCATAGAAGTGTATTTCCCACTTTCTTTTCTATCAAGTTCAAAGTGGCTGGGTTTAAGTTGATCCACTTGATTTGAGTTTTGTGCAGGGTGTGACAGGCTCGGATCTATTTGCATTTTTCTACACACTTCCATCCAGCTATGCCAACACCATTTGTTAAATATACTATCTTTTATCCATTGAATGTTTTGGGCCTCTTTGTCAAAGATCAGGTGTTCATAGGTTTTTGGGTTAATATCTGGATCCTCAATTCTATTCCACTGGTCCACAAGTCTGTTTTTATGACAGTACCAGGCTGCTTTTATTACTGTAGCTCTATAGTATAGCTTAAAGTCAGGGATGGTGATACCTCCTGAGGTTCTTTTGTTGAGTAAAATTGTTTTGGCAATCCTGGCTTTCCTGTTATTCCAAATGAAATTGAGTATTGTTCTTTCAAGGTCCAAAAAATATTGTGTTGGGATTTTGATAGGCAGTGCATTGAATCTGTAGATTGCCTTTGGTAGAATTGCCATTTTTACTATGTTGATCC